>APFE031570880.1:49257-182515 GCA_000404065.3 Pinus taeda
TCTTTGGGGTAAGATGGATTTTCCTAGGGGTAATTGAGTCTCTTGGGGAAATCCATCCCATAGCTGCCACAAATTTCAACAAAATGAATATATTCATAAGAATGATAGTCAAGAATCAAACTAAATTAATTTTTGGTTTAAAACAAAATACATATAATTGAGATTATAAGAAACATATATAATATTATTTATTAATTAATCTTCCAATAGATAAAAATCAATAAATTAAGCTCACAATGGAAACCCTAATGCCTTCAACTGCTACCCTATTGTTGAGATATTTTTCACTTTAGGACTATGCCATTTGCCAGAAACCCCCTCATCTTACTGCTTTTGCTACAAATTTGGTAAATAAGAGAGGACTTCTTTGCAACATGGTTCTTGATGCATCCAATTTGAAGCTATTGCTTCAGATCTTTTGAACTTTTCAGTCTTTGTGAAACCTTTTTCAAGGGGCATTTTCTATAATCAAGTGAAAGCCACTAATCTTGTCTCTATGCTTGTTGTAAGAATTCGAGATAGAGCATGAATTTCGTTCATTTTTATGTGGCTTCTACATGGAGGTAGGCAACTTCAGGGAAGGAAATCACTTGGAGATTATGACATAGCCAGGATGCTTCAATATTTTTAGTTTCAAGATTAAATGTTGGAGCGGTTGGGGTGTGTCCTCTGCCTCTCAGTGAAAATCCTTCAAGGATACCCTCAAACCAAGGCCCGCATAACCAATTCCCAAAGAGATATCAAGGTCAACCATCATTGTGGATCGGGCAGAAAATATCCCAACTATTAAAGTGAATTGTCCTCAATCCAAGGATGCTTGCATGGATTATTTGACACCTGTCATTATATGTCAATTTAATGGGTTATGGCCTTTGATATCTACTTTTCAAAAATGGGTATATCAAACCTAGTCCCCAAATACAAATTTGTTTTTTTGCTCGAAAGGTTTCTTTGTGGTGTTTTTTAAAGATCTTTAGGATTATCGAAATATTTTTTTATGGACCTTGGTTTTGGGGTCGTGCTGGGCTATTTTTCATAACTTGGTTTTCGAGTTTTAACCCTCTTTCTATGCCAACTATGGTCACTCTAGTTTGGGCAAGACTCCCAAATATGCCCCTTCATCTGCTACATCCAAACATCTTGGCTAATGTGGGCAATTCACTCAGTTGTTTCATTAAGGTAGACAGAAAAAGGCTTAAGAATGGTATTATGAACTTTGCTCAGTTGTGTGTTGAATAGATCTTAGCAAAGGGTTGCCAGACAAAATCATCCTTGATTGGAATGTCTTTATCTTTTCACAACTAGTGGACTACAAAAATATAGCTTTCCATTGTACGATCTGCCAACAACTTGGTCATCTCTAAAATGTTTACCCCTCTTCTCAAGGGCTCTCTCCTCCTTCAGATGCCAGGAATAAGTCACGAGGATGGAAAGATCCAAAAGTTCCAAAAAGATCTAAGACCTCTTCAACTCACAAGCCAGAAAATATGCAACCACAAAAAACCTCTATAGCTAAAACGAGTCCTTCAGCCTCAGTTAAACCAAAAGTAGGGACATCTAATCATGATGATGTCGAGATCCATCTCTCGAATGAATATGCATGAGATACAACTATGGTCTTGACTTTGTCAATGAGCGGCCACAAATGCTTCCATGAATCAGATCACTTGGATGGTGATAACGAAGTAGCTCACAAGGCAAACCCTCTAGATTCGGAAATGAATTAAGGAAATGTAATCATTGTCTCCTCTACATCTGTTCTTGGTACCTCAAAATAGATTGATGTACCGAAGAAGAAAAAAAAAAACAAAACAAAAAAACCATGATATTCGATTCAATTGATTTTCTCCAAAAATACCTAACCAAATTTCCATATATACATAATTGATTGATGAAAAAGTAATACACCTTTAATTCAAAAAAAATTAAAATAAACTTGAACTTCTAAAACAACATTCAAATAATTAATAAACTTTATAAAATGATTCGTCAACCATAATAACAGACATCAATTAATAAAAACTCTAATAAAAATTAATATTATAAACCATGGATAGTAAGCTTGAATTATAACTTATTTGTGGAGTTCAAGGTAGGGAATGTTAAAAAGGGCATTGTTTATAAAAAGGATTATTAAAGAATGAGGAAGACAACTATAATCAGGATTTTTAAAGGAATACGACAAAACTCAATTGAAGCAAATGATAAAACAACACTATAAATAAAATTTAGCCCAAAGACTTTATGGCCTTTCATAAAATTAATATATACCCGCCAGCCATGTTTAAGTACAACAATAAGTAATAGAATATTTCTTTTGCACCATAATGAAGATACAGCTATTTTCTATGTACAACTGTAAATATCATTATTAGCTTTAAAAAATAATCATTTAAATGAGTTACTTAAATGAGTCTTGTTAAAAAATAACAGTTTAATTTGACTACATATACCAGATGAGTCAACCATGACAAAGATTATTATCAAGTACAGGCCAGCTAATCAAAATATAATTTTACAAATTGTTTATATGAACCAGCTAATCAATATTTTTTTTAGCTCCCAGCAAAATCCTCCAATCATTTTTTCCTACATATACCAGATGAGTTAACCATGACACAGATTATTACCAAATACTGGCCAGCCCATCAAAATATAATTTTACAAATTGTTTATATGAACTAGGTAATCAATATTTTCTTAGCTTCCAGCAAAATCCTCCGATATTCTTTTCTTAGGAAGTATCCAAAGAGGTGAGCCATCTCAATGGGTATTACTAAACATTCAGAAGTTTATAGATGTAATCAAGATTGGACATTTATGTCTATTTTGTATATTTCTCTGAAATTGAATGGACAGCTAGATATTCAAAGTAGATTTCAGCCTCATTAAAAAATTAAAATGCAGGGCATAAAACTAGTTTTGTGTCAATAATGTTATGGTTTAATTGTGAAGGTGGTGGTAGGGTGGCATAAAACTAGTTTTGTGTCAATAAGATTGTGGTTTTGCTGTGAAGGTGGTGGCATGTCAGGGTATCCATTAAGGTTTAATTTTTTTGGGAGACAACATGGCAGTTTAGCCTAACAGAAGTGTTTGTGTTTAATGATTTGACCCCTGAATGCTACTTGAGTACAAGACTTCCTTGAAACAGTTGTGATACTTCTTGTGTTTTAACAGTGGTCATGTCTTCCAAATAGCCATACATCATCACCATAATTGTAGATAAAACAACGTTATTGGAATTTGCAACTCATGATTTCCATTTGTGGTACAAGACCTTTTCGAAACAGATGTAATGCTTCTTGTGTTTAACCAGTGATCATGCCTTCCAAATAGCTATACATCATCACCATAATTTTAGAAAAAGCAACATGATTGTAAATTTGCAACTCATAATTTCCACTTGTGGTACTAGACCTCTTTGAAACAATTGTGATGCTTATTGTGTTTAACCAGTAGTCATGTCTTCGAAATAGCCATACACCATCACCATAACTGTAGAAAAAGCAATATTATTTGAAATTTGCAACTCATGATTTCCACTTGTGGTACAAGACCTCTTCAAAAAAGTTACGATGCTTCTCTTGTGTTTAACCAGTGGTCATGTCTTCCAAATAGCCATACATCATCGCTATAATTATAGAAAAAGAAAAATTATTGAAAATTTGCAACTCATGATTTCCAATTGTGGTACAATACCTCTTCGAAACAGTTCGTGATGCTTCTCTTGTGTTTAGCCAGTGGTCATGTCTTTCAAATACCCATAAATCATCACCATAATTGTAAAAAATGCAACATTTTTGGAAATTTGCAACTCATGATTTCCACTTCTGGTACAAGAACTCTTCGAAAGAGTTGTGATTCTTCTCTTGTGTTTAACCAGCGGTCATGTCATCCAAATAGCCATACATCGTCACCATAATTGCAGAAAAAGCAACATTATCGGAAATTTGCAACTCGTGATTTCCATGAATGCTCAATTGATATTTTGAGCTTGCTAATCTCCTGTGTCTTAATACCAAATTTCATATTCATATAATTTGAGGAATGGCCATTGATAGCTTTGCTGCGTTCTTAGGCCATCTTTGAAGTGGATTTCCATATGTCACAGGAGTTATCTGTAACTGCTCCTTTTGTATATGACCCTGGCTAATTTATTTGGCATATAATAGGATGAAAAGCTTTCAGCTCAAAAAAAGGTAGTCGTTTTTGAACATCTGATAAAAGTTTTGGGAGATCTATTGGCACTCTTAACTTGAAATCTTATTGGTGTAGTTCGATATTGTGTTTTAGGAGGATCAATAGAACATTCTAGTAAAGTATTGTCATAATTAGAAAGAGTATATTAGATTAGCATGGAATTTTTGAGTTTGTGTGTGGTAACTAGTTGGTCAAGATGAAAGAACTGTAAAGGAGAAAATTGTGGATCCCTACTGGCAGCTGACGTAACTGAGAAAAACCCATCTCTGGTAGGCAACATACTAGAAACACCTTCATCAGAGGGCAAGCTTGTAAGTGTATCAATACTTCTTCTACCCTCAAATAGATTTACTTCCCTACACCCTGTGTGTGCGTGTGTTTCAGAACTGAGGACACTATGCAGGCTGGTTGATGCACTGCTGCTATGTAGTTCCATATAATATCTTAGCATCCTGCTTAAACACATGCCATACCAACCTACGCAGAATTGAATATTAGTTCAGTAAGAGCACATTCCTGAACTGACAAAATGTCAAATAGAAAATTCAAAAAATATCTTCTTTACAATGAAAACTTTTGAAGAATGGATTCTTCATTGCTACACATGAAAAGATCCCCTCCCGTCATCAGAAGCAGAAATACATTTAATTATGGATGGATCGGTCCTATTTTCCCACCTTGTTAAAATTCCTATAAAATACAAAGTGCTTATATAACAATAAATATCTTTATCCGAATAAAGCTTTTCCGGTGCATTTATATTTTAGATCTGAGAAGCTTATGAATACCTTACTTAGAAAGGAATACTGAAGTGAAAAAATCAGGATATTACAAATGCAAAAACAATGGCTAGGACAGAATACTGAAGTGAAAAGGCAGGAAATTACAATGCAAAAGCAATAGCTCATGACGGAATACTGAAGTGGAAAAGCCAGGATATTACAAATGCAAAAACAATGCATGCAAGCAAGAAATTGAGAAGCCGATGCCTGGGCCATGAGTTACTCTCTTCCTGGATTGGTGTGGTAGTAGTAGTATTTCCCTCATTGGACTCGTCCACAACCTCTCCATCCTCTATGCCCACAACATTACGAGCAGTTGAGCCACATATTTCACAAGTCCTGCGACATCGAACCATCAGTACATGAATAACCAAATAAATATTACGAATTGCAACTAGTTGCAGTGACAAAATAAAAAAATTAGTTCTTGAGCAACAGAGAAAACTTCAATATCTAAATACCCCTAGCGTTATAAGGGGAGGCCACACCATGAATCCCTATGGAAAGGGAGAACCCAAAGGAGGGTTCCATACCAGAGACAATTTAGTTTGCGATTCCTGAGACAATGCATCACCAGCTTCAGCCTTCGTACTGCAGCCTTGGATGCTAGGATAAGTATTGCTTCAGTTTCTGCTTATCTTCAGCCTCGCTCCAGAGACATTTGGCAGAACAAGAGCGTCACTTGCCTGCCGACCTTGCAGTCTCATCACAGATCTCAAGCACATGGACGTCATTATAATTCCTGCCTTGGCTCTTATCATATGGGTTTTTGTCTACTGCGTTTCTTGGGTTTAGATTATCTTTTGATCTTTGACTTGATGAATTCTTTGAGGCTTGGTCTCTAGACCTAGTCATGGCCATGATGCTGTTTCGTTTGCTTGTTTTTTTGGAATAACTTTAATGACTAGATTAGTACATGGATGGGCAAAGGAACCTTCTCCACTGCCACTGCAGTGATGGTTGGGTTTGTTGTGTCTTCCCAGTCAACAAAATATATCTATCTATATTTCAAACTTCAAACTTATATTTCAAACTTCAAACTTTATGTTGCACACACACTAAGTTAAATAAACTGGTTAGGAAAAGAAATAATCATACAAATAAGATCCAATCAAAAGAATTCGCAATAAGAAAAATAATTCAGGTGTGAACATAGATTGTTCTTCTACATGATGCTAGCCAGTGATATATAGAACGTGCAGTAAAGAACTATGCAAATAACCCATTTCAAGTGCTCAATATCTACAAATTGATCCATGCAACAGGCTATTCTCCATGTTATGTATTTAGAAATTGGGCTTCAGCCTTGCAAGATGACATCCACTATCTATGAGTTATAGCAGGAATTCCTAAGAATATAGGCTCAGATGTTCTGGTTCAAACTTCAGTTAAATCATTTTGAAGTTGGATGATCCTGATGGTGAATCATCTTAGATGCTTAGTCTCTTTGATAATGGATGGAAACCAACTAAGGGAGATCAAACAAAGTCTCTTATACACACAATAAGGAGTCTATGCTCATCCAAGTTTAAACCTGAGGTATTGGCATGGTAACCGTAATGCCCAACACAAACTGAAATATTTGAAATCCACCTAACTTGATCTTACTTCCAAATCCAATACCAACCAACAGAAAGATAAAAAGCCAACAAATAAATATATGCAGAAGTCGGCCCTTTGCATACAATGGAGAGGAAGTAGCAAAAGCAGGAAACCCATGCGTGGAAAGAGGGCTAAGGAAGAGGAGAAACAGCTCCCAGAAGATGACGAGAAACGCCAATAGTTTAGGAGGAGAAACAACAACACGGTATTGAGAAAATGAAGAAAAGAAGAGAACGTGACAAAAAAGAAACAGAAAATATCATGTTTAGCTTGACAAAGGAAAATAAGGGTGACAGTAACTTATTTTTGTATATTTGTTAGAAATCATATATTTACATATAAATATACATATTGTTGCAACCCATATAACATATAAATATACATATTGTTGCAACCCATCAAACACAAATATCCAAAATGCTGAACTTAAACTCACATTCAAATCTGAAACCAACCCGCACAAAGATAAAGAGACAAACACAAAATAATAGTTAGATGTCATCATTCTGTTTACAAAGAAGCAAAAGATTCAGAAAAGAGGAAGGAAGCAAACATAGGAAACCCATAGTAGAAAAGAGGCCTAAGGAGGAGGAGAAACAACAGCTCCTAGAAGAGGAAGAGAAACACCAAAATTTTAGGAGAAGAAACAGTAACGCAGTGAAAAGAAAAAGGAAAAGAAAAAGAAGAGGCGTTAACAAAAGCTTAGCTTGACAAAAAGGAGAGAAGGGTGACAGTAACCTATTTTGTATACTTGTTGTTAGAAAAGAGAAAAGGAACACAAGTAGGAAACCCATACTAGGAAAGAGGAATAGGAAGGGGAGAAACAGCTCCTCGTAAAAGAGGAAGAGAAAATCCAATAATTTAGGAGGAAAAACAACAACACAGTGAAAAGAAAAGGAAAAGAAAAAAAGAGACAGAAAATATTATGTTTAGCTTTAACAAAAGGAAGATTAAGGTGACAATAACTTATTTTGTATACTTCCTTCAAGAAGATATATTTATATACATGTACATGATGCAACACATCAAACACAAAGACAAATATATGAACTGTTGAACTTAAACTTACACCAAATCCAACACCAACCCACGCCTACCAAACCTGTAGAAATTGAATATCGGGAATCTTCTAAGTTCTAGATAACAGGGGCAATGCCATTCATGTGAATGCCTAGGCCAATCAACAATAACTTCTTGGGTGCCACAGTTGAATTCCTCCCATCAGAGAATTAAGCTTTAGTTATCCTTTTACTTTCATAAATAATATTTTATGAGTTTCAGTGGATTCATTCTGAGAGCAAATTACAAAGAATGCGCTACTTCTCATTCGGCAATGCTTCTGAGATTGCCCTTGTTTAAGATTTTATGCCATCCTGTTCGGCCCATCAATGAAATACAACAGTTGTTATTACAGCCATCAAAGTAGCAAGAAAAAGGAAGCATTTAAATGAGTGTGGATCTATGTCACAAGGTTCGCTGAACTTCAACCTTAAGGTTTGAAATTCGACTAACTTGAAATTTTTTTGAGGTTTGGCAAACCTCATGGGCATTGACCAAGTTCATGTCACAGTTCAAGGTTGTAGTATATCTTTGCAGTTTCTAAGTCCACGATAGCATTTTTTATGTTTATTGATGTTGATTTTTTACTATTTTGTGTTACCTTTCAATTTAATATATATATATATATATATGAACTTATTGGTGAACCTCATCTGAACCTTATTAAAAAAAATTGAGCTCAAAACAAAACTAATCATTGTCAAACCTAAAAAATTGAGCTCAAAACAAAACTAATCATTGTCAAACCTAAACTCGAACCAGAACCATGTGACTTAGGTGTGGATAATGAAGCCTTAGCTCCTGCACTTCTGGGGGTAATGTGGAAGGAAAGAGCGAAATGGCTCAATACTGTCTTCCAACAGACCTACTTTCAAAAGAAGTAACAAGCTCCCCTTTCTCCCACTTATTACCTCAAACAGAGCAAGTTTACAACTTGAATAAGAAAATAAAAATCATGGTTTCAACACTTTGAGCCCTAACATGCCTGAACACTTTCTCTAGTTTACCCCCGTCTATCAAAGAACATGCCACATCATTCTTAAGAAACTTCCAGAAAATTAACTAGTGCACAGTCCATGCATTCAGGAACCTTCACGCTTAAACCATAAAACTGGTCAATCCTCCTTTTGCATTATGAAAATATCTACCTATTTTGTCGGCCCTTTATGTAAGGGGAGTTGTGAAATTCTGATCACTCAGACGTACTCAATTCCAAGCATAGCCTGAATTTCCAGCTAAAACAGATCAACGGTTAACTATCTGAAACCCTGATGCTTGAAAAATACAATAAGATCCAATTGAATCCAAATACTGCCAATTCATGTTGATTATTGAGGACGGAAAAAGTATGCTTTAGTTGCTAAGGCTCAGGTGTGGAAGAAAGTGTAGGAAAAAGGAGAGAAAATACGGGATTTCAAGTTGTTGGAACTATTGCGAGATGCCTTAGACTGTGTATTTAGCTATTGATTATCCTGTTTATTATTATTTATATAAACATTTCACAAAAGAGAAGGGGAAATGCAAGATGCATATTTATTCCATCAGTCAATCGAGGGCCGTTGCCTTTATGCATATCCCAATTG
Organism: Pinus taeda; assembly: GCA_000404065.3. Classification (NCBI taxonomy): domain Eukaryota; kingdom Viridiplantae; phylum Streptophyta; class Pinopsida; order Pinales; family Pinaceae; genus Pinus; species Pinus taeda. Next base: position 58,484 of record APFE031570880.1, read on the forward strand.
ACAATAATAAATAAATAATATGAAACAAAGTATCAAAACTGTGATCATTAGCAGAAAATGCATTGGCTTGGGTTACAATCATATTCATTTGAGCATGCGCATGTGATCTAGCAACACAGCTGCTGAATAGACTGAAGCAGGTCTGGAGTTTCATCATCCCTAGCAACAGCAACATGTCTGTTACACTTGAGAAGGCTAATATGCAGGCAAATTATATACTGGATTGTAGGCCATGGGGCAATAGGGATTATCAGACAACCTACAGTTGCAACTTCAATCGGCTATCTTTTGGATCGTGTGCCATGGGATGGTAGTGACTATCCAGGCTTAGTTACTGGGACTTTTGTGATTTGGTTGCTACTGTCAACTATGTATCTAGTCCTTGTCGCACATGGTGGTGCTATGGAACAATACTGTACTCACACCAAGAAGTGTTTTGCAATGTAACACTTCTTGGTAACCCTGAACCAAACAAATATGAGTAGAAGACCCAGGGGATCATCACATCAAGGGTCTAGAATTCTGGAAACACAGACACAATAAGGCCCATATAAAACCATGCAGGCATTACAGTTTTCTGATTTCAGAAGTGAAAATTAGCTAAGTGGGTAAGTAGTAGCACCTATTGCCCTTGATTTTAAACCAAGTTTCTGCACATTGCTTATGGGCAAGAGCTAGATCGGCCTTGCAGGCACAACCCAACTCAATGTCCTGGTTCTTGTCCATACCCATGTGGCAGACCCTGCATGTCCTGTCCGTTCCACTTCCATCTCCACCCTTCTCAACGTCATCTGCCTTCTCTTTCAATTTACCTTCGGCTGTAACTGGAAAGTTTCTCTCCATCACAATACAAAATGGCGACAACAAATCTCATGCACAGATAACCGACCATCAGATATTGCAGATACCCATTCCTAGTTAACAATGTGAATGGAGTGGTGGATGAATTCAGGAAGAGGCCAACTGATTACTGTGCCCATAGAAAACATACAAGGCATAAGAATACCTAAGATGTGACATAGAAGTATGAATTCGGGCCGAGTATCAGAGAAATAGGTAGGGAAAGGCCACTCATCGGATTGCGAAGACCAATCATCTTCCGGCACATGGTTATGATTGTGCTTCGACTTCACGTTCAACTCCTATTATTTCGCATCATAGTTTTAACCACAGTATATTTTATTATTGACTGGTTTTTTATTATTATGTGTTGTTGATGAACCAGTTAGCTTCACACCGTAGTATATTTCCTATATTTCCCAAAATGGTGAAAAAATAATTCGTAATGTTCCCAAAATACTAAAAATTTTAGTAATTAATAAAAATGTAAATCATCAAAATGGTTAAAAAAATAATTTGTAATCAGTAATTAATGAAGAGGGAAGGTAGTTTTATTACAAAGTTTAAAGGTACAATATGTATGTTTTCTTTCAACTTTATTGTGTGGAGGTGGGACCCTTATGTCACAAACAAGGGGTCTCATATACCAATATGGGAGTGAAATAGTTGTGGGGAGGTGGGTCCCTTGTCTCAATTTGGCGTTTACAGTGACTTTAAAATCAAATAATAATAATAATAAATAATGTTTACCTAGGAATGCATATTAAACCATTAATAATATTTATAGTTACTTAAACTTCCATTTTTGCTCAATATTTGGATTTTGGATTATTTAATTTATTCACTAATGTTGGAAGATAATGAACCCTTAACTTATTAAAATAATTTGTCTTACTCCCAAACAATTCTTTCAACTTAAATAGTAGTTATAAGAAAACTAATATTGTTGAATTTAAGCTTATGTGATCCATATCAAGTTTAATGAGAAATATAACTTTACAAACTTTACTTTTATTCAAATGTTGGTAATGAATATAACAATAATGATAACATTAATCATTTTTCCTCTCCCTCAGTCCAGAGTCAAATTTAGTCGTTTCTCAGTCAAATTGCCCGGTCCAATATAGTTGTTTCCTAGTCAAATGTAGCCGTTAGAAGATTTGCTCTCCCTATTTAACCTGTAGCCATGATCTGGTTCTTCAACTTGTCCTGACGATGAAACACACTCATTGGTTTGAAACGCGTCAACAAAAATATTACAATGTGATTTCCGCTGAAATATTTCTCATAAAACTAATATTCCTTACTACTATCACTAAAATTATAATAATGATATAAAGTTATAATAATGAGATTATATACCTCAATCGGGATGGCATCCCTAGGCACACATAATTTTAGCATGCAATGGTTTAAACGAGTGGGATGGGATGGATCTCAATCAATGGATAGACACGACGCAATAGTCCAAACATCCATTTCTCCTTGCCATGCAAAGCATTCAACCTCACACGAACACACATTATGACTTCACCTTGGAGGAAAATGTTAGTTCATTCGAATTTTCTAGAGTTTCCTATGAAAGGCATTATGGTTTGGTTGTTTCTTATTCGATGTTGCATTGAGGCATCTGGTGACAACATTTCCCCTGTTATTTTTGTTATCCATTGTAAAGTAATTTCCCCTTCTAAAGTTGTTGTTTCTGACATTGTTCAAGGGGATTGGCTGCAGTCATTTTAGTCTAGCGCCCCCTACCATCTAGTTTCTCTAGCCGTCATTGAGATCTTGAGCTCTGCAAGTCCCTCAAAATGGCTCGTCTCACCTACTAGCATGCCTTCCCTACTTCGAAGACACAAAATTGTGGAGGTTTGTGAACGATTCGACAAAGGTGTGTGAGCTCAGTGCCTCTGGAACTCTATGTTTCACGCTCCCTCAATTGGTCCCTTCGCATCTTCTGGAGAGGTGTCTTTCCACTTGACAAGGACTTCCTTGATTGTGCGGCTGTGCAGATGCCATTCTCGCGTATCGAGGACATGTTAAGGTTGGAGCCAGAGTGAACCTTCTTCATCCAATTAAGGTAGACTGGTTTGAATTCTGCAATTGTTCCCCACCACTTTCTTGAGGCATGATACATGGAAGACGGGATGGAATTTTGAAGTTGGTGGTATGGCCAGCGTGTAGGCTACTGCTCCAATGCGCTGAAGTATTTGATAAGGTTCATAGAATTTTGGAACTAATTTTTGGCAGCCCTTTTCTTTAAACGATGTTTGCTTATATGGTTGCAGTCGCAGGAATACATGATCCCCTTCTTGAAATGTGTGCTTTGAATGGTGTTGGTCTTCTTGTTGCTTCATTCGATTCTGAGCTTAATGGAGATTATCTTTGAGACGAGCTATCATGGCTACACGGTTATGTAGGAGCTGATCCATTGCTGGCACCTTAAAGCATCTAGGGATATAAGAAATAGGTGAAGGTGGGAGTTGGCCATACACTGCTTCATATGGAGTCATCTTGGTGGCTACATGATAGTTAGTATTATACCACCATTTAGCTAAAGATGGCCATTGTACCCAGTGATGTTGTTTTTCTAAAGTGAAGCACCTTAGGTATGTCTCCAAACATTTGTTGACTGCTTCAGTTTGACCATCAGTTTGGGGATGATAGGAAGTACTCAGTTGGAGTTGGGTTCCTTGTAGCTTGAAAAGTTCTTGCCAAAAGTTACTGGTACAATTCGGATCATGATCAGACATAATGGAAGTGGGCATGCCATGCAGTTTGAAGACTTGGTCTATGAAAGCTTGAGCCACCAAAGTGGGGGTAAATGTGTGGGGTAGAGTGCAAAAATGAGCATATTTAAAAAGTCTGTCCACAACCACCATGATGACTGATTTGTTGCCTGACTTCGGGAGACCAGTAATGAAATACATAGAAACATCCATCCAGACAGAGGCAGGGATTGGCAATTATTGTAAGGTGCCAAGTAACTTTATTGTTTCTCCTTTGTGGCATTGACACACCTCACATTCAGCTACAAAATTAAGAATGTCAGTTTTCATGCCTGTTCAAAAGAAAGAACGATGAGTGCAAGCATAAGTCTTATGAAAGCCTGCATGGCCTGCAGTGCGAGATGAGTGCATCTCTGCCAAAATGGGTGTTTTGAGGGTGGATGTGGGCGACATAACTACTCTATCCTTGTAGCAAAGAATCTCATCCTTCCAAGAGTAGTCAACTAAGGAACTAGGATCTGCTCTCAAGTTATTAATGAGTCAGGAGAGAGAGGGGTGTGAAAACCATTCCTTGCGTGCTTCTTCAATCCAATCGGGTATGGGAAGAGAGATTGATAGAAGGGTGCTTTCATCCTCAAATTGGCATGATAAAGCATCCACTACTACATTGTCACGCCCTTTCTTGTAAATTATCTCATAATCATATCCCAACATTTTGGCCATCCATTTATTTTGTTGGGGTGAGGATAGACGTTGCTCCAATTTGAGGCTTTGATAGTCTGTATGGCTTTGGAAATGTTGCCCCAATAAGTATGGTCGCCAGGTATCTATTGCATGTAAGATGGTCATCATCTCCTTCTCATAGGTAAATTGTGCCAGATGTTTCCCACTCAGTTATTGGTTGGTGAAAGCCAAGGGTCGACCTTCGTGCATTAAGAAAACACCAATACCAGTACCTGAAGCATCACATTCAATCACAAAAGATTTGGTGAAGTCAGGTGGTGCCAATACGGGAGTGGAACACATGGCTTGTTTGAGAACCATAAACGCCTTTTGTGCTGCATCAGTCCAGAGGAATGATTTTTTCTTGAGAAGGTTAGTGAGGGGTCTAGCAATGCGACCATAATTGTGGACAAATTTGCGATAGTAGCCAGTGAGACCCAAGAATCCCCTCAAACTATTCAAGGTTTTTGGTTGGGGCCAATCTTGCATTGCCTGTATCTTTTTGGGATCCACTCGGACACCTTCATGACCCACAATGTGGCCCAAATACTTGACTTCTTCCATGCCAAAAGAGCACTTGGACAATTTGACAAATAATCTATGATTCTGGAGCAATTGCAAGAGCAGGTCTACATGTTGAAGATGTTTTTCCCAGGTTAGGCTATAGATGAGAATGTCATCAAAGAAAATTGGGACAAATTTTCGGAGATACGGTTTCAACAGGTGATTCATGAGGCTTTGAAAAGTGGATGGGGAATTACAGAGACCAAATGGCATGACCAAGAATTCATAATGGCCTTCATGAGTTCGGAAAGCAATCTTGGGAATGTTTATTTCTTTCATGCGTATTTGGTGATAGCCAAAGTGAAGATCTAGCTCAGTAAAGAATTGAGCACCATGTAGTTCATCAAGTAGATCATCAACAACTGGGATAGGGAATTTGTCTTTGATAGTGAGCTTGTTGAGGTCTCTAAAGTCTAGACACATGCGCCATTTCCCATCTTTCTTGAGCACCATGACCACTGGTGATGAATAAGGTCTGATGCTAGGACGAATAACACCGGCTTCAAGGAGTTCCTTCATGATTTTTTCAATTTCATTATTTTGGGCGAAAGGATATCGATATGGGTGCACATTCGACAGTTGTGCCCCTGGGACCAAAGTGATGCTATGATCATGTTCCCCTCTAGAGGGTGAAAGCTCTTTAGGTTTTTCAAATACCTGTTGGTGGTGATTTAAGACTTGTTTCATTTCAAGATGAATATGAAGAGTAGTGGGCTCTATGGCCTGGATGGCATTAAACTGGGCGATAACTCCATGATGGACCTTTTTCAACAACTTTTCCATGCGATGCGAGTTGATGATAGAAGAAGCACCTGCCTGGAGTCCATGGAGGGTATGCATGTGGTCATTTTGCTTAAAGTTCATATATAACTCCTGGAAATCCATGGTGATTGGGCCTAGTGTGTGAGGCCATTTAGCACCCAAGACAATGTCACAACCACCCATGTTAATCGCAAACATGTGGGTCTTTAGGTGGTAGTCTCCCATCTGAAGTTTGATATTTTCGCAACGGACTTCACATTTCATTGTCCCCCCATCAACAATTTGGACCTGGAAATTAGAGATTGCCCTGACAAAACAATGAACAACTTCGGCGACTTGCTGATGGATAAAGTTATGAGTGTTTCCGTTATCAATCAATACTATTACAAGGTGATGTTTAAGAAAGCATCTTCTTTTGAGAGTTTGGGGCGCAAAAATTCCCACCAAAGCATGTAGCGAGATAACGGGTTCCTCCAGCGTAGCTGGGAGTTCATTGTCTTGCTGGGTTTCCTCAACTTCGTCCTCTAGTCCCTCAAGGGGTGGGGCTTCCTCGGATAAGTTGTTATCAATAACATCAATTTGAAAGAATTTGGGTTCCTTGCATTTATGCCCGGGGGAGTATTTGTCATCACAGTAGTAGCACAATCCTTATTTTCTTCTTTTAGCCATTTCTACTGGAGACACCTTTTGAACCTTAAGTGTTTGGGTAGGGCCTTGAGCCTGGGTGGGGCATCCCTCGGCTATGAAATTTGGACGAGGTGATTGGGCAGCTAAAGCACGTTCCACTTTGATAGCCTTTGTGCAAGCGTCCATCCATGTAGTTGGGTGGTGCATCCAGACATGGGCTTGGATGGCTTCTTCGAGACCACTTATAAAACATTCCAAGTAGAATTCAACTCTCAGACCTTCTGTGCGGATGGCCAATGTCTCAAAGGCCGCAATGTAGTCTTTTACTGTGCCTATCTATCAGAGCTTAGTAAGACGACCCAAAAAATTAGATTCTCTGTCAAAGCAGTCACAAAGAGATTTTGAGAACACCTGCCAAGTTATGTTCCTAGGATAGCATTTCCGATGCCACTACCACCATTGCCATCTCTCTTGGTCCAAGTAAAGGGCTCCCACACGTAGTTTATTTTGATCATCTCGGATATCATTCAGAATGAATATTGTTCCATTTGTGCTACCCATACTGCTGGATTAGAGCCATCAAATTTATACATGTCCAGCTTGGGTGGGAATGTTAATGATTTCCATGGAAGTGAATATGATGGCTAGATTCTCCTTCAAGGTCTTCATTAATACCATGTGCCTCCAGATGCAACCCTAACGTGCTCATTTTGAATTGTGCCATGAATTGTTGCATGTGTTCCACTAGGCCCTGGAAATAATCCAACTTTTGTTCAAGGCGCTTGATCTTCTCGTTGGCCATGACATGAACTCTAGTTTCTACCATACATAGATCTTGGTCACTTTTCATCACTTTGAAAAAATTTGGGACCGCCCAAAAATTGAAGCTGACAAGTAAATGGTACCACTGATCAATGGAGTTTTACTCCCCGTTGATCAATACTGTAGTGGCCAAATTCCAGAAAACTTGATCCTATCCAATTTTGTGTGAAAATCAAGCCCAGACTATAGGGTCCACAAGCCTCACTGTGCAAATGGTCAAATCTGCCTGCGAAACCCCAACTGCTAGATCTGAATGGTACTGTGGCAGTAAAACCTCAGCTAGTGGATCTGATTGTTACGACAGCGGCAGAACCCTGACTGCTAGATCTGGTCTGGCAAATAAGATAATGGGTGATCTTCAGAAAGTCGAGGGAACTATTGTCTCAAAGGAGTGTCAGGTGCTACAAATCACAATATACATAAGGGTCCAACAATAGTACTCAACCCAATATTTCAAGGCACTAACTAAGGAGGATCAACCGTACCCTTAGCCGTACTACCCGACTACCCTATCGTACGCATGAGTAATCTCCCTGAGTGTTGTTCTCAGTTTACTGTAGTAGCAAGATGGCCGACAATTTGTTTAAGGCGAGGTTTCAGGTGAGCCTAGGGGGCTTTTGATATACCCAGAGGATACGTGGAAGGCAGTCTATGTGCAGTTTTGTCTAATGCGCTACTACTAGAAGGGGTACTCACAAGGATTACAAGGGAGTCCAACAAGCGTGACCACTTCTTGTATTTCCTGCATGCATACCTCCCCAAATTCACAGGTTAAAGACACCAGAACAAGTCTCTAGCCTAAAAAAAAAAAAAAAATTCTACCAAAAATGGAGGTACCACCAGCCCTGGAAAGTGCTCTAATACCACTTGTTATACTCTTGACCTGCAAGAAATTCCAGAATAACAAATATGCAAAGAAATACAACACAGAACACAGAACAAAATAAGAAAAAAACAAGTATTTTATTATTTAGAGATGAAAGCAATGTTCACTTGCCTCTTCGAGGGGACAACCTCCAGTAGAGCAGAGCTTGATTACAAAATAAGACTCGATATTTCTCAATGGGGAGTCTCTATCCTTTATATAGGATTCATACATACAATACCATGGGTCATTACCATGGGTCTCCCAATACCATCTATCTAATAACATGGCTCGTTTGCAACTAACTGTGGTCCCTTTATTAAAAGCGGGTCAACCACTTATAATTATTAATATGGGCTTTATTGACTCTTTAACTAACTGTAACTATGACACGACCCTATTACATAAATAAAGGGGTTAGGGTTGGACCCTAACATAGTCATTTTAGTCTAGCGCCCCCCACCATCGAGTTTCTCTAGCCTTCTTTGAGATCTTGAGCTCTGTAAGTCCCTCAAAATGGCCTATCTCACCTACTAGCATGCTTTCCATGCTTCGAAGACACAAAATTGTGGAGGTTTGTGAACAAGTCAACGAAGGTGTGTGAGCTCAGTGCCTCTGGAACTCTATGTTTCATGCTCCCTTAGCTGGTCCCTTCTCTTATCAAGGTACATTTAAATTCCATCCACCATGCAATACATTTGATTTCACTAGAGTTTGGTTCAATTAGTGCAATTGCATTGTCAATTATGGGGTAGATATTGGGCTAGTTTCATCATTTGGTAAACTCTACTACTCTCACCATATTTTATTACAACTGTGTAATCTTCCTCATCACTATTTGTTGGTTGGAGTCTCACTGGTTTGGGTGCCATGCTAGTGGTTTGTTAGTATGTATATTGTCCTCTTCCTTGTGTGTCTTGTCCCATTCACATACATTTCTCTGTTCAACCTTTTGCACCTTGGGATTGGGTGTTGTCTGCTCTGTGTTGGCTTTGTCCCAAGCTTTTCCATATCTCTGAACTCCTTCCCTGTCAAGAGTATTTCAACTAACTTATAACAATGTTGCGTCAATGCATGAGAAGTTGTAGAGGCTCCTCTTCTCGAGTAGGAAGGAGTGTTCATGATCATCTTAGAGACCACAATGTTGCTCGATAATTTCATGATCAAACCCTACTTTAATACAACATGGTATTTCCCAAGCTGATGATGAAGCACACATAGATTGAGATGAACACACTAATGAGGAGGTCTTAGCTTCAATGGCTAATTGAGTGCTAGGGCCTGAGTCACACCCAGGGGCACCAAAATCAATACTTGTGCATAATAGAGTTGTATTGGAACATGAAATCTTTGGTTATCAAGGTTCTGCTAGAGCATAATGAAGTAAGGAGAGAGATACTAATGTAGATTGACAAGCTACAAATCGAACATAGAACTTTAGGACTTGAGCATAGGGATATTCACACTTAGTTGGCTAGAGTTGAAGCTTTGTTGTAGAAGAGAAAGGGACCTACCTCACCAAGGACCCTATAAATGTATCCATGTCCTCCTTAGCACTTTTCATGGATCATTGTTTTGTCGATTTTGTCTTTTTGTTGATTAGGCCCAAGTTTGTTGCTAGATATAGAGGGCTTTCTCTAATGGTTAGGCCAAAATCAGATAATTTTTATCGTCATAATGATGTAATATTTTTGGAGAACCATTATTACTATAAGCACACTATGTATGTAATATTTTGGACTACACCTTGGCTCTTCTTACACTGGTCTAGTTTTCCTAGTGGTAGACCAGTAGGGAAGAACTAAACAATGATGTATATCTTTTGATAAACTAATGGAAAATTTTAGCTTACAAAATAATAATAATAATGAGATTATATATTTTTAAGTAGCATTTAACTTTAATTGTATACATAAAATTAATTACCATCTATTACAATTTAATATTTTACTTAAATGAAACTATCATATTATTTTTATTGTATAAATATTTATGAAAATAATTTGTTTTTAATGTACTCAAGAAACATTATAATAAGAATGGTCTTCTGTGTACATATAAGTGGATCAAAGCTCACCTGTGTGTGTTTTTTTAAGTCCAAAGGGTTGGATCCAAAAGTGAAAAGCAAAAAGCTCTTCACCATTGGGAAAGGTTTAATTGTCATGAGGGCTACTTACCTTCAAAGCCATGGGGATACCGATCAGTCTCAGTATTGCAACAAGAATGTTGCAACTCCCAAGGCTACCAACTTCAATTATCAACCCGGGGTCCATACAAACTTAAGAGGTGTCAACATTATCCATGCAACATACAATATGTAATTCTTTCGTTGATCTCGTGTAATGAAGTGAATATCATGAAATATAACCTAAACTAATTGTATAAATGGAAATGATACTTGCTCAAATGTAAACATTAATCCTAATTGCAGAAATGCAAATCAAACACTAGCCTAGTTGCAAGATGTGAAAGTTGCATTGAAAAGGGAACCAAGTCTTAACTTAAGAATAAAGAAAGTAAACTAATCTAACATGCATGAAGGAAAGAGAATGTAATCAATCACTGCATTCCAAAGAGGTTAGATCCATTGAAATTTTTCATTATATACTTCATGTAGCAATCAAGGAAATCATTATTGTACTATCTAATTCATAAATATGTCCATTAACCCAAATTGTTGAGATGTGTTGCAGGGGTAAAAAGGAAAATCCTAAGTGGTCATTGGTCTTCCCCAATCATGGATTTAGAACCTAGGGGTCATTATTCATCTAGACTATGTCAAATTTGCAGTGGGGATCAAAACGGTGAAGGAAAGTGATGCTACAAGTTTGCTACAGGGGAGCTGTAATGCTACATAAGCAAGAATATTGCTAAATTCCAAAGTAAATAAAACTCAAATGGGATGGAAAAAAATATGTTATTAATTAGGATGTCTTCGGTCTCCATTACAAGTGGAATCACTCCAAAATACCCCTGTTAACACGTGCTAAAAAATAGCAGAAAATTACTACTCTAAAAATTAGAAATTCAAGAACTAGTGAGCTAGTTAACCTATCAAATGTCTAACCTAATCAAGTGAAAATACATTGGGTTAAATTTTGTTATTACCTTGAATGTTTTTTTGACCTAATCCAAGTGGAATCAACTCAAATGAATCTCATTAACACGTTCTAAAAAATATCAAAAAATTACTATTATTTTGCTACAAGGGACTTCTAGAAATTCTAGATTTGTGAACTAGTAAACCAATCCAAGTGGCTCAATGATGAAGATGAATTTTCAAGGTTGTTCTAAGGATGCATCATGCTTTTGACTCTTTAAATAGCTTACTTCAATCATTTAACCCAATCCTATAGCAAAATAAGCATCAATACTGAATGCAGAAATAAGAAAAACAAGAATAAGAGATGCATGTGGATAAGAAGTGAAAAGAAGAAAAGAAAATTATACAAAATGGCTATGAGGCTCCTGGGATGGCCAAGCCTAAGGATACTCAGAGTCCTATGAAGGAGACCAAACTTTAGAAGCTAAAAATGGCACCAAACTTCATTATTTGAATCAATCCAAGTACATGCTTGCTAGAAATGAAAGTGGAGCTGCAAAAATATAAGTTTTCTCCATAATAAGACTAAGAAAAACATGCCTCTAGAGGAAAATTTGAATTTGTACCTATAAAAAATGATGAGGAATCATTCTCCTTGAAAGGAGGAAGCTTTCCCCTCCAAAATCCCTCAAATAATGGATCTGGTTCCCAACACTAGGAATCTACATTAAATGACAGGGAACACATTCCTAGATTTTCTCAATCATTAGAGCTCCATAATTTTTGCAATAATTTCGGAATATCCTGTTTATTTATTATCCAATATTGATCCTCTTGTAGCAGAGAGCAAGTCCCTAAATTATCTCATCCTTCAAATCTTCATAATTTGCCCAATATTCTCACAATTTTCTACAAAAATAAATAATATTAGGCACATAATAAGCAAGGATAAACCAAATTCCTAAGAACCCATTAATACTACAAATTAACTCTATGATGTGTAAGTAAGGGGGTCAAATACATGTTTTAAGTGCCTATAAATAATCAAACGTGCCTAATAAAATAGATAATTCTGGGGCCCATCAGATACCTTGAAGTAGTGGTCAAATATGTGGTTGCACCCAAAGAGATTATATAAATGGTCTGGTGACATGTGCACACATAAGTGGAGCAAATCCCACCTACATGTCCTTGTCTTAAAAGGCCCAAAGGGGTTGGATCCAATGGTGAAAAGCAAGGATCTTTTCACCATTGGGCAAGGTTCAATTCTCATGATAACCACTTATCCTAAAAGCCATGGGGACACCTTGAGTTAGAGGTTGAATGTTTGGTTGCACCCAAAGATATTATATTAATGATCTCGTGACCTATGATCACATAAGTGGATCAAATCCTACCCCATGTCCTAAAAAAAAAAAAAGGCCCGAAGAAGTTGGATCCAATGGTGAAAAGCAAGGAGTTTTTAACCATTCAACAAGGTTTAATTCTCATGATGATCACTTATCCTAGAAGCCATGGGGACACTTTGAAATAGTGGTCAAATGTGTAATTGCACTCAAAGATATTGTATTAATGGTCTCGTCACCCATGCACACATAAGTGGATCAAATTTCATGCCCATGTCTTTTTAAAAATCCCAAAAGGGGTTTGTTCTAATGGTGAAAAGTGAGGAGTTTTTCACCATTCAACAAAGTTCAGTTCTCGTGAGGATTGCTTACCCTGAAAACCATGGGGAAACCTTGAGGTAGTGGTTGAGTGTGTGGTTGCACCCACAAATATTATATTAATGGTCTCATGACTTGTGCACATTTTAGTGGTTCAAAACCCACCCCCATGTCCTTATTTTCATAAGCTCATCATGAGTAGCCAAAGTGGTTAGGATTCATGGTAATACTGTTGCCCACCTTGGAAATTTGCAAGTTGCCATATCAGGCAGATAAGTTTTCCCTGGGTTTTTCTTGGTAACAATGTTACGTGCACCCAAAGAGATTATATTAATGATCTTATTTCTCATGTACACATAAGTGGGAAATCCCACCCTCATGTACTTCTTTCCATAAGTTTATCAGGGGTAGCCTCAGTGTTTGGGACTCATGGTAATAATGGCACCCACCTTAGTTCAAATCTTGGCTAGCCTTGTTTTGTATGATTTGCGAGTTATCATATTAGGAAAATGGGTTTTCTGATGTTTTTCTTGGTAATAGTGCTATGTGATTTTTGATGGCAACAATGTTTATATGTTCCAGTTATTGAATAAATTCCATGTGACCAAGCATCATAACCTCTAACTTGTAATCAAAGGTAAGATAGTCTTTAGGGTTTAGGGTCATTCAACAAGAAGGCTCAAATCCATAATAATAATATATTAAATATAATCTCAACATGTCATTTGCAGGAATTGAAACTAGGTGGAGAAGATAACAATCATTCCTCTCAACCACCATAAAAAAGCATAATTAACTTTTTATAAAACCTATATGATTTTTTTCATTGTTGTAAGTTAAGTATCCTTATATTAATCAATAAAATAATATTATGGCCATAATGATCCTCCTATCACCATGGTCTACCACTAGGGAAACCAAACCAATGATGAAAAGGAGGATGTTAGTCCAAAAATTTACAAAATTAATCATACTAACTAAGAAAGATTATGTTGTTACTAATGCAATCAATCATGTGTTTACAATATATATGAATGAAATAAAAAGTGAACTATTGCATACATAAACTATCTAATATAAGCATGGAGCCATGAAGAGAACGAACCATACAATCAAAACTGTGAGTCATCTAGATTGGATCAAGAGGAATTCAAAACATCAATGGGGTCTATTAGGATGCCTAGCGATGTTGGTCCCTTTCCATCAATCAGTATGGCTTCTATATGAGAGGGTTGAAGCACCATATCCTTGTGCTTGACCTCAGGGTTGTCCATTTGAAGGAGGATTTCTCTTTTGGCCTCATTCCTCTTAAGGAATATCTTGCCATTCAAGTGCTTTGATACACTAATAGGGCTTAATTGTGTACAAATATTGGTTTTGTATGCCCTAGGCATGGCTGGTATCGGGCATCCAATCAATGATATAGGCTAAGATCTTTGTGTCAGTAAATTCCCCTTTATATCCCAATATCTCCTTAGTTTCATAATGGAGTTCTTCTTGAATGTCTATTGGAGTATGCTGGTGGAAGTCTCGGGTCGCTTAATGTGCATAGAGACAAGTTCAATGACTCCTCTCCACATGGCTCAACAAGCCTCGCTGGCTTCTAGCACACCTTCGTAGCATGGTGAAGGAAATGCAGGAGGCATTGGAGGCACTGCACAAACATGGAGAGGTAAATGTGAAGGATACTAATTGAGAGAAGTTGTAGGAGGGTAAAGTAATGAGGGAAAGTTAGGGTTTGCAAAAGTCAAATGTAATGTGGAAACCAAAACTAACCCAACCACATCTGTTAACAAAATATACAACTAGAATAAACCATCAAGAATGTAGAGGAAAATTTAGATAGAATCATGCTCCTCTAACAAGCATTGGGAGTCAACCAACAATATGCAATCTAGAATTGAAATAACCAAAGTATAAGTTAAAAGATACTAGAGAATGATTTCCTATGAGTAGAGCCACTGTGCATGAACTAAAATTTGAGCTCATCCTCACCCAACTTGCCCTCACCTCACTAGAGCGATACTATAAAACCTGAACAAGGGTGAGATACAAATTTACAAAGCTGGGGGGCGCCAAGGCAAGGGGATCTAGTTCATCCCCCCAAGAGAATTAGAAATTTTTGTGATCCAATGGGAAACACTCATGTGAATTGTTGAACTTGGATAGAAAGGTCCCAACTCTGTGTGGTCTAACCCAAGAAATCTCAAATAACATGAAATCTCAAAAGCCATAATGGTGCAATCATCTTCCAAAACCATATTTTCCTAGCCACCCTCTATCATTATGAGTGATGTATGATGCGTTAATGATGGGATATCTATGGAAATCATATCGAGGAAAAATAAGGGTGGGTGGTGGTCATGCCTCCTCTATCTATTGAGAAGGGTGAAAATGGGGGTACCACCCCCCACATCATTTATGATGTTTTTCAGCCCATATGGTGAAACATATAAGAATAATTGTAAGAAAAAAACATTTGTTTTATATAAATGAACTCGAAATATTTGATGACTCTTAAATGATATTATAAATTTGATGAGTATCTATATCTGTGTGTGTGTGTGTGTGTGTGTGTGTGTATAGTTAGAAACCTTGAACACTACTAAGAGGGGGGAGGGGGGGGGGGTGAATCAGTAGTGTGTCTTATGAACAATTTTTACCCTTTATTAAACTTTAATTAAATCACACAATTTGCGGCACATCACAATGTATCAACATCTAATAACATATGAATAATCATGATTATATGGGAATCAATACTAATAGGCATGTATCATTAGATCAATAATGCATAAAACATAAACCATCAAGAGGAAAAATAGCAACACATCAATAAGAAAATCACACAAGGACACCAGATGTAAGGTGGATACCACAAGGGTAAAAGCCATTGTCAACAAATAGTCTTCGTTGTCATCTCTTCTATTATGTAAAAATACCCATACATCTAATTCATTGGCCACCACTAGTGTGCAACCCACCACTTGCTAATCCTGCGAGCTGCTACTCGCTCCAAATAACAACTTGCATGAACTTTGTAGACCACCACCTACAAGAAGCCACCACTGCCTCACTTCCTTCCCAACCACCACTAGATGTAAGCCACCACTCCCAATAAGTCTCGCCCAACCACCAATAGATGGAAGCCACCACTCCCAAGTTCTCAGGCCACCACCTGAAGGATGTCGCTACACCCTGAATACGCAAGCCACCACTTGCTCACTGAAAGCCATAACCTTCAGCACATCTCATGGACCTCATTTCATGTATTTTTAGACTATGGCCCATATATACTCAAATCAACCAAAACAATGAGCATTGTTTCATTTGTTTTTCACACTGGAGTCACAACATATAATAAGCTCATCCATTTAATATAATCACTTTCAACACAATCTCTCAACAAAAATCAATCTGATCATAATACAATCATCAACATATGTATGAATCTGCAATCACAACAAACCTCCTACATATATGCACTAAACACAACTCCACCAGTAACACATATATTATGAACACAATGACTCAAACCTCAACACTAACTTACAACATACAAATAATCTATGGCTCTCACACACACAACCATATTAGAAAATCAAATCCTCACTACAAAATACAACCTTATATGAATCTGCAAGACCATGCAACAATCCCCCTACATACACATTCTCAAAAACTTCTCCATCAGTAGCATAACAAATATGAATGCACAAACTCAGCCATATAGAAATTCTTGAATAGAAATATGATCTACCTAGCTATAAACCCCTACATACACCATGTTAGAAATACAAGTGAGTTGTGTAATATATGTTGACATTAAATCTCCATGATAGCAACATTCTACTCCATCAATGTATTCATAAACCCACACCAAACAATTGTTGTAGCATGCACACAAAATTCTGTAGTAAACTGGTCTCCTTCATCAATTTGCCACAACTATTTTTCTCCTCTCGCCACTGGCTCTCAATACACTATAGTAACTCTCTCACACAAAAGAACCAACCTATACTTAAAATATATGAAGTGATTAAATAAGAATAACACTCAGATATGGAGAGCCAAATACTCTTGTTCATACTCTGACATTTTTTTCTTCTTGACTTGATCTTGCCACTAACTTCACTTAATGATAAAGATTCTTCACTTTAACCACCTTCTAGAATTTAGTTAACCTTTTTCCAACCTCTTATAAAAGAAACCCAAACAAAACCATCATAAAAACTCATAAAAATCCTTGAAGTGCATGCATATTTAGGAAAAAAAAACACTTTCAAGTGGCATCACTAGTTTCCTTCACAAGACTATAACAACAGTACCATATGCCCTTAAAACTTCAATTTTTTCACTTGGATTTGGCCACCACTTGGAGCAGAGCTTTAGGATTGACCTTAAGACATTATGACATCCTTCCACACACATTTGACTCCACAAAAACATGCATAGAGCTAAGAACAAGGCATTAAACTCATGAATACAAGGCATACATTAGGTGACCTCCATATTGTAGCTTAGCTTTTCCAGTACCTGTCCAACATCTTCAACACTTGTCCAAACATATCTAGCACTTGTAGATCCTTCTCCAACTCCTCTTTACATCCAATCAGTGTTTAGTAGATCTGCATACAAACCACAAACCATGAGAGCTACCATCATCACGTTGACATCAATGATATAACAAACAATACTAAGTCTCTATTGACCTCAATGCCAACATATATATTGTAATGCTTGATTTTATACTTTTGTGATCCATACTGATTTTGATAATGCCCTTCGGATTAATCACATCATAAGTTGTTGGTCAACGTTTCGAACCATCTAATGTAGTTCATCCTCAGGACAAAGGTGGAAAAATCAATCAATCAAAATGTTTAAATAGTAGAGATGCATCTTGTTCTAGAGTTAGTCGTTAGGAATTAGCCGTTAAAAATTAGTTGTTGAATAAATTTTTCTATTTATTATTTTTATTATTATCATTTTGTTTTGGTTTTAATTTATTTTAATTAAAATAATATGAATTCAAATTAATTAAATTAAATTAATAATAATAGAATAAGAAATGTATATTTGTAAATGTAGGAGTTGCCTTTAGTGCGACTTTTTGGACTTTTCGGTGCCGAAATCTGGCAGAAAAATTTGAGGTGAAACCTTGATTTTTGTTATTTAAATTGGTTTTTTGACTGTATATATGGATTCAACGCCTTGAAAAACCCCTAGGGCACTTCGATTGTGCAAGGGTTATCCATCAAGCTTGTAATTTCAATAAATTCCTACCGGATTTTAGAGAAATTAGATTGGAAAAACCCACCAAAAAGGCTTCCAAAAAGTCTCACTAAAGACAATTCGATAAATGTATATTCATAATTAAAAATAAGTTTAATTTATTCTTATCAAATAGTTTTTAAATAAGATTAATATTATTCAACAATATAGTTTTAAATGTTATTATATTAAAATATGAAGAATATTTTTAATAGGAAAGTAAAAAAGGATATATATATATATATATATATTGAAAAAAGAATAAATTAATTAACTAAATAAACAAATTTTACGAAGAGAGAGTATGGATCCAGCTCCTACTTAACTTCCAACCATCGTCCTTGTTAAGATTAATAGTGTGCTTTTCAATTTCAATGTTCTCTCTAAGCTTCCTATGATGAAAGTGATTAACCCTAACGATGACCCAAGAATTCTCAATGCATACATCGTGTTTGGATTTCACTGCATGTTCACTAAAGCTGAGGAATGGGAACAATTGTGCTTAATATCTGTTGCATGTTCTTGGATTCTTTGGTTAATGGAGCGAATAGTTTCCCCAATGTAGGGAATCCCACAGGAATAAGGGATGGAGTAGACCCCTTTCATGTCTTTAGGGTTTACAGGTCTTTGACAGATCTAAGATAATTTCTGATGGTATTAAGGGATTTGAAGGTAGCATAAAGCTTATCGAAAGAAACCCTCTCACCCCCAGAATTTATGGCCTTCCAAAGATTCAGAAGGATGGGATCCCCTTGAGACCTATTGTTAACACAATAGGTGGGCTTACTTATATTCTTACTAAATTCCTAGCTGTGAAACTCAAACCTCTTGTTGGTCACACGGATTCCTTTGTTAAAGACTCTGCTTCATTTATTAAAGAGTTGAAGGATATTAGGCTAAACCTTGGGGATCTATTAGTAAGCTTTGATGTTGTTGCCCTATATAATAATATCCCTATTCAAGAAGCCATCGATTTCATTAATCAGAGCACTGATGACGACACAACCATATTGGTTGGTATATGCCTTACTTCTACCTTTCTTAGCGTCCAGGGTGAGTTCTATGAACACATTTGTGGGGTTGCGATGGGTTCTCCTCTTTCCCCTATAGTTGCCAACTTATTCATGGAATATTTTGAGACCAAATCTTTGGCCTATGTTCAACTCCACCCCAAGCAATGAAATATTTTTGTTGACGATACTTACGTCGCTTGGCCCCATGGCCGTGAAAATTTAAATTTGTTTCTCAACCATCTTAATTCCCAATCCAACTCCATCAAATTCACGATGGAAATCGAGGTAGATGGGTGCCTTCCTTTTCTTGATATTCTCCTCTCTAGATTGAATGATGGTTCAGTTTCTCACCATGTTTTTTTTCCAAAAACATACACACAAAACAATATCTTCATGCAAGTTCTCATCATTTTCTGGCACAAAAGCTTAGAGTTCTCAACACCCTTGCCACCCATGCTTTAAGAATTTCTAATGAGAATCACTTAGAAGAAGAAAAATCTCATCTTCTGAAAGTTTTTGAAAATAATGGTTCTAGCATGCAACAGGGCCTAAGATCGTTTCAAAGGGCTAGTAGAGAATCAAGGTTTAAAGCTTCTCGTGATGCTATAATCTGTAGTGTTCAGCTTTCGTTTATCAAGGGGACCATTGATAATATTTCTCATATTCAAAAAAATAAAAAAGTTTCTTCTACCTTCGAACCCCTTAATACCATTAGAAATTCTCTTAGATCTGTCAAAGACCCTGTAAACCCTAAAGACATGAGAGGGGTCTACTCCATCCCTTGTTCCTATGGGATTCCCTACAATGGGGAAACTGGGCGCTCCATTTATCAAAGAATCCAAGAACATGCACTAGATACTAAGCACAACCATTCTCATTCCTCAACTTTAATTGAACATGTGGTGAAATCCAAACACCATGTCTACATTGAGGATTCACAAGTCATCGCTAGGGTTGATCATGTCCATCATAGGAAGCTTAGAGAGGCCATTGAAATTGAAAAACACCCTATTAATATTAACATGGATCATTGCCCTTTCTTCATAAAAGTTGTTTATTTATGTATTTTTTTAATTAATTAATTATATTAATTTTCTTTTTATATTAATATATATATGTTTTTTTACTTTCTATAAAAAATATCTCCAATATTTTAATATAATCACATATAAAACTAATGTTGGAACATTATTAATTTTTTTAATAAACTATTGGATAAAAATATATTATAACTTAATTTTAATTAATGAATATACATTTCTTATTCATATTATTAATATTAATTTAATTAATTTGAATTCAATAATTATGTAAATAAATAATAAAAATAATATTCTTCTTATTCTAGTATATTATTTTAATTTAATTAATTTGAATTCAATATTGTTTTAAATAAAAAAAACAAAATAAAATGATAATAATAATAATAAATATTAATTAATTTATCATTAACTAATTTTTAATGGCTAATTCCTAATGGCTAACTCTAGAACCGAATGCATCTCTGCTATTTAAACGTTTTGATTGATTGATTTTTTACCTTTGTCTTGAGGATGAACCATATTAGATGGTTTGAAATGTTGACCAATAATGTATGATATGATTAATCTGAAAGACATTATCAAAAATATCTATAGTAAGTTAAAGATTGTATTGCCTCAAAAAGACAAAACATTGTCATACATCTCCTTCTGTCCATGATTAGATATTGTCAAAGAAGGTGGCATTAATCTTCCACAAGGGAAACCAAATCTATTGGCCATCTTCTGAATACCAGTCATAATAGTAAAAAAATGCCTGAGAGTCTACCATTTTAGCAACAAAATAACCAAAAGTAGAAATCTCTTTGAAGACTCTAAAGAAGTCATAGGTGTTGGGTCTTTAGCACTGGATCTAAGTGGTGGTGGTGGCTTGAGCTCACATTAGAGGTGGCTCCCTAAGTTTTCCAACAGAGCATCCAAACTTCCCAAACATGCACATTGAAATCTTTGTCCATGTTTGAGATCATTTAGCGTTGAGAAATGTTGTAATGTTCCTCTTGTTTTTCCTTTAACTCTCCGCTGAGAAGAGTTTTACGTTTCTATTGGAGAGTAATTGAGTTTAAGTATTGCTTCCTTCTTCCCCTAGTATGCCCAGGGTCAAGCACCCAGGTGGAATCCTCTCCAATAATATCATAATCTAAAAAAACAAGTCGTTCATCTGCAAGATGGGTCTCAAGGTGTCGGATTTTAGCTGTAATTTTAGGGGGGGTAGTTCCATGATAAATATCAATGGCTTCATTGGCCTAGGCCTGGGCTATACTTTTGGTGTGGGCACCCTGACCACCCTCTTCTCCACGACCACCCTACCCTCCTTAGAGACTGTGCATACACTACCTAGAATGAGAGCTCATTCTGTGGACACCTGTAAAACAAAAAAAACTATAGACTAAAGACCAGAGACATAGGGGTATAAACCCAAGAAAGGAAAAACCTTGATCCAAGGTAGGATATAAACCATGCTATAGATAGAGTGAAGAGAACAAGGAAACATAGAAAGATGGAGAAGAAAGTCCAAATGAAAATTACAGATGGAGACCATAAGCCTAACAATTTTTCTACAAAGAATATTAGTAATGAAAGCACTAGCCACAAACATATTTCCAATATCCCTATCAAGAATACAAGTAAATAAAACAAGAAGCATAGAGAGAGTCACCTAGAAAGACGCAATGCCTAGCTTAGAGCTCAAATTGGGACAAATAACAAATGGCGCGACATCAAATGCAGCTGAGAGAGAAGTAGTCTCATCCGCATCGACAACAAGATGAAGTCATCTTATGTTTTTGTGCCCTAAACACCTCCAATTCCAAAAAAACAATGTTCTAAGGAGGCTGAAGTCGCAATTGTTGCTAAGGATATTCAATGAAGCTGTAGCACTTTCCTTGAGATTCTTCCTTACCAAACCGAGACTTGTATGAATATGTTGAACATAATTTACAGAGGAAAGAGCATTTCTCAAAATCATGGCAAGGAAACTCCCCAATCATATGCTTATTTGTGTCAAAGAGGAAGAATTCACCCCCACAATCTCCTTTAGCCTCGACCCTTTGGAAGTGAAGGCCACAACAAGAATAAAAATTCCCATCTCCTCGTGCTTGAAAAAGTGATGCATGCAGATTGCATGTGGGGTGGCAAGCCACATCGCTTCCTCCACTTGAGGCGAGGGGGTGGTGGGCTCGCCCCTCATCGCTGTTTTTCACCTTGATCGGGGATATGAGTATTATATTTAAATTAAATATAAATTATAATATTAATATAAACCTTAATTTAAAATTATTAGATTTAATTTTATTATGAATATTTTTATTTTAATTTTTTAATTATCAATATCAAATTTAACACCAAATTAATATTACAAAACTCTTTGATTTAAAAATAATAACCCATTTCGAATTTAATAATTTGGTTAGTTTAAAATTTAGTGGATATTAATATTATTTTTAATAATATAAAAATTATTACACATATCTTTAATATATCCCATAAAAACCTAAGCAATAATGTCAATAACATTTAATATTATTTAAATAAAAATATTACCAACCAAAAATCGCTCTTCACCCAATACAACATCCTCACAAATTAAATACTTTATCAATCATAAACAATTTTAGATCTCATCCAAAATAGTAAAATATAATAACAATATTTGTTTACGAGAGTAACATGTCGCTTTAGAATTTTTAAAATTAATTAAGTCGTCGAAAATGGAATTAAGTTATTGGATTCCGAACAACTTACCACTGAACTTGAATCTAACATATAAAATTCAGAAAAGGAAACGTGGGAAGAAAAAAACTAAAACAGCTGACCCACTAAACTTCAAGCTAACATATAAATTCATGAAAAGATACGTATAAAGAACAGACTCCTGCTACCACCCAACCAACCATTTTTCCAGAATAAAGCCAAAAAAGCATTCCAAAAATAGACCCTATATTCTTTATTTTTAAGATGATATTCAGAGTAAACTTTAAATTTTGTCTACACACAAAGTTTGAAGTTATTAATACTAATAAGATAATATGTATTCTTCCCAAATCACATGAAATAAATCCAAGTAATTCGAAAATAATATATTTTAAATAATAATTTATTTATTTAATCTCTGTAATAACATAATAACATCATTAAAAAAATTAAAAAAACCTAAATAAATATAATAAAAATATAATTATAATATGATAAAATTATTAGAGTTTATATAAAAATATAATTTAATAAAAAAAATATAAACAAAAAATATTAATTTATGTATGGTGATAATGCTTCTTTAACCTATTAGTCAAAAAAAATAAAATAAAAAAAAATAAATAATAATTATGCTAAAATTTTAATTCTAATTAGTCGTGAAACCATCTTAGATCTATTTTAGCTCGAGATTTATCTAACAAGAAATCAAATCTTTTGAGATGCAAACCTCTAGAGTGAAAAGAGACCCTTGGTAGATCTAGAATTAAGATAGATATAGACTAGTTTATAGCATTCTAATCTTAAGCTTACTTGAAAAACTAAATCTATCCTAATCTTGAAAATGACCTTTGTATCCCACCATTCCAAGTAATGATCTAAAAAGTCATTAGCTAACAATAGGATTACACTAGTCAAAGTGGGAAAAAATGTAGATATACATACTACTTTTTCTGATGAACAATAAATTGCGTTGCAGTTAACACTTTATAAAAAGGAAAGTTTTGGGTATCCATGGGTTGCAATCTTTCACTTTTATTAGTATGTATAATTTTTTTTTATAAAATGGAGATCTTAAATTTTCAAGAGATATATTTAAATATGTTTGTTTTGTTTTGTTTTTTTTTTGTTTTTTTTGTTTTTTGTTTTGTTTTGTTTTGTTTTGTTTTTTTTTTTTTTAAGTTTGTATTTTATTATTAATTCAAAAATTATTTACACTACATACATAAAAATAATGCTTTAGAATGCTTTATTTTGCTAGTTTGGAAACTAGACTAAAGGCAATTTTTGAGGTTCCAATGTTTGCTTATCAAAATTTGTTGGTCATGCAAAAGATGTTTGGTAAGACCATTATAGAAATTGGGCATTCTACCCATAAACATAGATACTAAATAGAGAAAAAAAAAACAAATTAAACTAATTTGAAAGCATATTTCTACCAACAATGTAACCATTAAGAACAACTACACTGATTTCCTTGCACTAGAGAACCTAGATAGATTGGAGGAGACATGTTGCACATGAGAACAACTTCCATGCGCTCGTTCACGAGCAAGTGTAATTCCTTTAGGTGAAGGAGGAGTTCATCCCAACACTTGTTACACTCAAATAAGACTTTTCCGAATGATTCCTTGAGGTGCCAATATATATCAATTGTAAGGAGATATTGATTGTGGTGGTCACTATTTGTGACCAAGTCGGGAACCCAATTAGAGATTAACACCTTGACTTCTTCATTTGGGGCATCTTCTTCTTCCTTGGCGACTTCTAGTTCAATATCCTAAATCTGTTGTTGCACCACCAGAGGATTGTGTGCTTGTTATATGTTGATTGAAGCACACATTTTGTCTCGAGCTTGAGCATTATTGAGGCTATCTCGACCCTCAAAGCCCTTATTTGAGCGATCTCTTTAATAGGGCATGAGGACCAAATAGGGATAGCTATAGGGTAAAAAAAAAAAGAGGGATAAGTCAGCCAGGGGAGGGAGTAAGGGTGCAACCGTAGGAAAGGAGAAAGGTGGCAAGAGTCTATGGATGCATATCACATAAAAGAGATTAAGAACTAGAGGAGCACAGGGAAGGTGGGGGGAAATCTAGGACGTGACAAGCTTAAACAATTTTTGGCTAAAGAAAGGAACAAATTGGTGGGAGGGGATAAAAGATACCTAAGACTTAGAGTGACGAGTTGTGAGGAAGGAAAGAAATGATAGTGGCACGCTCGTTCAAAGTGAGAAATCATCCAGGTCTCCTTGTAGCATGAGTTCCTACAGGAGCAGAGTGAGGAAGAGCCATGAAAGCATCCAATGCATCCAACACCAAGATTTCACCAAGATTCCTTGTAGTGTGAGCTCATAGAGGAGTAGATAGGCTAATTGATGAAAATTATTCTAAGGATCCTTCATTTTTGAGTTTTTATGTTCTCAATCCTCAAACTTATGGGTTATGGGACCAAAAAACTCTTATTTAAAACAAAGGAGTTTCATTTGGTTTCAACCCTCCAACTCCCAATTTGTTGGCATTGGATAGAATAGTGCATAGGACCACATTACCTCTGCGCCATAGAGCCTCAGTACTAACTGAGAACTCTCCTTCTCCAAATGGGGCTTCAAACTTGATGGCCCTCCAATCAACTCAATGATATTGAAAATTGGGCTACGCAACAACAATCTAGATCTCCTATTCAAGCTAGGCCCCATCTTGTTCGACTCGTTCATGGTTTGACCACTTTCCTTGCCCTTTTTTGAGACGAGGCATGAAGACTTGAATACATGGGTCCCATACTAGTTCAAGTTATGTACTCATTCGACCCCCTTTCTTCTAATGATTTTCATTGAGGTCGAAGAACTGATTCATCCACATTCTATCTTCCTGGGCATATTTTTGTTTGTGATTGAACATTTTTCATGCAAAACTCTCCCCTGGCCTTGGTTTGAAACTGGGTTGTCATGTGAACCTCCAGTCTAACAGTTTGGTCTCTCGTCTTTAGTGGTATGATATATTGGCATCTTGTCTAGTGTCACTTGCTCTGTTTTGTTTAAACTTCATCACATGGATGGGTTATTTCATGAGTTAGTCACAATGCCATGCCTCTCATAGATTGAAACTACAATTTATGAATAGCTCTCATCTCCCAATGACTATGGTTTTTGGACTTAAACAAACACACACACACATAAATGGACAAAACCATTGTAAAGGGTAACTAGGTTCGATCTTCATAATGACATGTAATTATGATTTTATGTAAAGAGATGTAAATAAGAAAAATAAAATTATTGTAATGCTTGCATCATGGGTTTCATGAGTAAGACATTTTATTTTATTATAGGCTCCCATTGAGAGGCCTTAGGAATTTTTTCATCTAGTCATAAAGAGTCATTGTCATGTAATGAAGACATCTTACACATTGTAAAGAGTCACACTTTATGTCATCCTCCAAGACCTTGTCACTAGCCCTCATGAAATCAACCTACAACAAAGGATGAATCAAGAAGATGAAGTCGACTTCTCTCCAAGGTAAAGTCAGCCTATTCCTGAGATCATGTCGGCCTAAAAGTCATAGGAAAACATGTATATATACAAGTACTCGACCTCACTTGGAAGGATGTCATTTGGTCAAGCAAGTCTACAAGGAAGTGCGAGAAACATATGACAAGAAGCCTCTATCTTAGCGAGACAAGAAGGAAGAGAAGAAAAGTTAGTTTGTGAATTGTTCTGGGTATTACATCCTCCTTCGTGCGAAGGCAAAAGATACGAAGGCACCAAAAGTAGGTTGAAGTGTTTGCAGCTGCGTCAAAGTGATCATATTTGAGAAGAGGACCTCGCTAGAAAGGGGCCAAGTAGAAGTACATTAGGGATCTCCCTTGAGATCTCAAGGAAACCAAGATTCTCAAGGAGATTGAAATCCTCAAGGTAGCCGTGAAAAAGGAAGACCAAGATTCTAAAGGAAGTCAAGAAGAGAATGAAGAAGAAGGGCAATGTTGGAGGCTAGTGACTTGGTCTTGTGAGGACTCTAGTGTCAAGGGTCATTATGATAGTCTCGGTATTCATCAATTAAAGATCTATAAGAAGAATTTTGTTTGGGTTTTCCTCTCAAAGAGTGAGAGGTTTTGGCTCTTGCTAACAAGCCTATATATTGTGTCTCTTGTCTCTCTATTTGTTCATGATATGATAATTGCCTTGATGAAAAGAACACAATAATAAGTACAAGAAATAGGAGATTCTAATTAAAATTAAAAGACTATCAAAAGCAATTATCATAAGCAAAGAAATCACTTATTCATTGATGCCCTAGAATTCTCAACAATATGTATAGAATAAGCACACCACATATTTACGAACACACATGAAATTTGATTCGAATATATAAAAATAATTACATCCATCGGCCTCTCGGCCCGATTTACATTTTTCTGGTTGCGCCAAAATAACTCATAGGTTTTACAAATTATAAGAATTACAAGAGAATCGTGGATCATTCTGGATCCATTACTGCCCATGAGATCAATAATAATTTCTTGATATCCCTCACGAATATGATTCTCATGCTTAATGTATAGGTTCCAAATCACGTCTTCCTGCCAGCTGTATCACCACGTTCTCAACTTCTAGAAGTCAAATATTCAATTTGACTTAGGGTGAGTATGTGGTGAGAATAAGGAAAGAATTAGGCCACAAGGGCCTAGTCTTTTTGATTGCTTTGCTTCACTAAGAGGGTAGGAAAAATCCTAAAAATCCCAAAAGTTACCAAACCTATGTCTATTTCCTTGATAAACAATGCAAAAATCCACTAAAGGGAGAAACATTCCTGTTTGATCTCTATAATAGTTGGAGGTAGCCTTGAAGTGTGTGGATCCTTCAATGAAAACCTCCAAATTGAGAGGTGGACTCATGGAAAATTGAATGTGAGGTGATGGGTGATTGATCAAGGCGACTATAACTCGAACCAACAATGTTAATCAATGTTTGTAACATGTCTATACTTGATCCAGGTTCTTATGCGTTGGTGCATGGGGGATTTAAGGAGGCCAATTTCCTCCCCACTTGATTTCCTCATATCTCAAATATTATTGGGAGTGGGGTTCAAGCTTTGAAACACGCCACCGGGGAAGATATTTTAATGTGATAAATCTTTCAATCAATAATATATTTGATCATGACAATTAAGTTTCTTAATAATAATATTTTCACATATTTAAATTATTTAAATTTCTAATCTATCTTTTTATTTCCAAGTTATTGAAAACTTCTAAATTGTGATCATAATCTAAAAAAAAAAAACATAACTTTTTAATTGTAATCATATTCTTAAAAAAAGAAAACAAAAATTTCCACATAATATGTAAAGTTGACCCTTGATCGGGGTGGTATTACTACCAAACATGTGAGATACAATTATGGGGAGGGGGAACAACCCCTCCATCATCTCTCCACTCCACAGAGGGGGAGGCATGGCCATCCTGCCCTCCACCTGGCCCTTAAAATTAATCAATAATGGAACTTTCGAGATGCCTTTCACTTCTTCCATCATTGGGTTTGACACGTAGTTGGGAGTTAATTGTGGTTGTTATGGTTGTTCTCATATTGAATAGGGAAGAAAACTTCCCATTTTTTAGTAGCAACAGAGGAATATTTCCACCTTGAGCCTTGGTGTTATTTTTCTTGTAGTTCCTTCCATTATACAGTGGGAAGAAGGCACATGTCCCCCCTAACCTGGACTCTCTTGCAAACTTTCAGAGATTCCCTACGGTTTTCTCTTCAAGCGAACGGGGAATGGGAGGAGAACTTGTTTGTGGAGATGCATTGCGTGTGGAATGATGAGAACTCATCTCAACGTAGGTGATCGGGTAACCAGGGTTAGCCTAAACTTCCTCTCCTCTACTCTTGGAATTAGACCCATGTAGTTGGATCCCCCTATGATTTGACTTTTCCTGGGAAGGTTTATTGTTTCTACATGCCTTTTTGGACCTTGTCTCCATCTCTCAAGCCTTGTATTGGCCTCATCATCTCTAAATCAACCTTGTCATGTCCTAGTTGACTCTTGCTCCTTCCCCTCTAACTCAACCAACTCAGTTTCGCTTTTATGGCTCCAATTCACTCCTCTCATACACTCTTTTCATTCTAGTTTTCCCAGTATGCCCTAACAAAAAATTAGATGTCAATCAGGCTCCTCTAGCAAGGGAGAAGTTATAGGGCTCGTTTCTAGACTCATTCTATTACACATAGATATTATGAACATATCCTTTATCATATTTAGGTTTCCATGGACCATGCATCTTTAGAGGCCATGGCTGACAAAAACGAGTACACAAATGGTAAAATTCTCACCTCGTTTGTTGATTGGCTTCTAGATCCTGGCTATACCCATAGTAGACAAAATCAATACCTTTTTATTGTTGAATTATATTGGCATATGAAAGTCCTTATCGACAAAACTATTGTGGAAGGATATGATGCCAAAAGGGAGCTTTATCTTCACCTAGATTCCATTCAAGTGGAACATTAAGAAATGTCATTGGATTATATGGACATGGCCCTTAGGTTATAAAAGATCGAGGTCGTCCTTTCCAAAGGCAAGGGCCCTACTTCACCTGACACTCTGACATAAATTTATGTCTCCACTTTGACTTAACTAGTGTTATGGATTTCTTTTTTCGTTTATGTTAGCTCGTCTTTGAGCCCTTTTAAGTTTACTATTATCATGGGTTATGAACAACATAGCTGAAATTTTGTTGAGTTTAAATCTATGTATCTCCATGGTAGGGTTGAGACTCATGATATGCCATGGATAATCTAAAGTCTATGTTTCTTTTTGGACAAAAGCATTGTTTTTCCTCCACTAACTTGGTTTCCCAAGTGGATTATTGCAACAAAAACCCTGATGATATGAAGTGTTTGATGTAATTTTATGATTGGTACAATAAAATTTGAAGCTTACCAAAAAAAAAAAAATTGAAAGTAACATCTTTACATCCCACCATTTCATAATAATCCAAAGAACCATGTAACTAGAAATAAGATGAAACAGGTCAAAGTGAGGAAAAAATGTGAATATGTATGTCAATTTATTTAATGAACAAGAAATTATGTACCAATCTAGATCCATCTTAAATCTGGATCTACCAAGTGTTGAGAAGGATCAAATATCTTTTCACTCTGAAAGAGGTTTACACCTCAATATATTTGATCCCTCTCGATGCTTAGTAGATTCAGAATTAAGATGGATCTAGATTGGTTTAATTATTAATGTGGGATGGGGTCCCTGGGGTAAGATTTTGTCAATTAAGTCAATTTTTGTAATAGTTTTTGTTAAAGAATGTAAAGTCTCCGCGAAATATGGAAGCAGAGCACGAAGCTAAGTAAGAGTCAAAGGGGCATTGGTCCTTTGTATGGGTAGGTGATATGGCTTACTCTTTTGATGGTAAAATTGGAATTCTTTGAGCATCGCACTGATTGTTTCATTTAGGAAATGCATACCCCTATCACTCATCAATATCTTAGAGTACCCAAACCGCAATAAGACATATTCAAACAAGAACTTTGCAGTTGTAGCAACAATACAATCCTTCACTGGTTGCACTTCCGCTCATCTGGTTAAGTACTCTGTCGCAATAATGATGTATTGTGCACCTGTCTTCCTTCCCAGTGGTTGTATCAGACGTATAAAGTAAATTTCCCATTTGTCAAATACTTGTAACAAAACCTGAGGGTTTAAGGGCAGTTCATCTCTTCGCGAAGGCTTTCTCGTCCTTTGACAAACATCACATGCTTTACAAAATGCCTTAGAATCTTTATGCATTGTCGGCCACCATAACCCTGCACACGGAATCTTCTGCACAGTCACTCTACTTGCATAGTGTCCTCCCACTACTCCTTCATGTGCCCCAGTGAGGATACTAGCGCGCTCAAAATTTGGAACATATCGGCGCAATATTTCATATGTTCCCATCTTATACAAATGTCCCTCTATAATAGAAAAATTAAAAGCGCGAATGACCAGTTCCTTCTTCTGTTGAGTAGAATACCCTTCTGGAGTTATTCCCGTGGTTAAAAACTGGATGATATCAACAAAGTGGTCATCCGCAATGCATACAGCAAAGAGTTACGCATCTGACAATCCTTCTTCCAAATTGGTTGGTTCTTCACCTATCACGATTCACATCAGGTGATTTGGTCCCTCGTTCAACCATCCAGGCTTCACTATTACTTCAAATTCATACTCTTGGAACAACAACAACCACCTACATATTCCTCCCCCCCCACCCAACACAGGCTTGTTGACCAGGTACTTAAGAGCAGAGTGATATGTGTACATTTTGAAGTGTGTGCCCAACAAATAATGTTGAAACTTTTGCAACATGTAGACCATTTCCAGCCCTTCACGCTCTGTAGTGGAATAGTTCTTTTTGTCTTTTGACAGTTTCCTACTTGCAAAGGCTATTGGATGATCAATCTCACCCTCGTCGGGGTGGGTCAATACTGCACCCAGTGCAATACGTGAGGCATCGACATGTACATGGAACTATTTCTTCCAATCCATAAATATTAAGATGGGTGCAGTCACCATCTTGTCCTTTAACACATCAAGACTCTGTTGACATTCCTCATCCCAACAAAAAGTCACATCCTTCTTTAATAGTTTCTCCATTGACGTAGTTATATGGGCATAAGACTTGATAAACTTCCTATAGTAGCCTGTGTGGTCTAGCGTTACACACAACTGCTTAACATTCTTGGGAGCTTCTAAATTCACAACTACCACTATCTTCATAGGGTCCACCATCAATCCCTGCTTGCATACTAGATGGCCTAGAAAAATTCCAAAAGTCACACATAATATACATTTCTTTAAGTTCAACATGATTTGGTATCTACGACATGTATCCAGCATGAGGTGTAGACTTGCAACATGGCGCTTCACCAATATGAACATAGTCCAGTTAGCAAAATACACCTCCAAGAATTTATGAATAAACTCCTTAAACATCGCGATTACTACCCTGGAGAAGATTGTGGGTGCATTCTTCAGCCCGAATGGCATTACTGCATATTGAAAGCAACCCCACTCTGTCGCAAAGTTTGTCTTTCTGTGATCCTCCGGTGCAATCTTTATTTGATGGTATCCTGAGAATCCATTAGTGAATGAATAAGCTTCTTGTCTACCAACATTCTCTAAAAATTCATCTGTAAAAGGTGTGGGAAACGGATCATGCACACATGCATCATTCAATTTTCTCAGATCTACGCCTGATTTCACCTTGTTGTTTATTTTCCTAGAAAACCATTGGGCTCACCCAATCGGATTCTTTTACTGGTTCAATAATTTCGGCCTCCAACATCTTATCAAGCTCTTTGTGCACCTTTTCTTTATACTTCAGATTGAGCCAATAAGGTCTCTGGTTGACGGGCTTCACGTTAGGTTTCAAAGTGATTTTCATTACACCCAAGTCTCATACAATACCCTTCAGATCCGAGAACTTCGTTGAGAATAGATCCTAGTATTAGCACAGTAGCTCGGCCACCTTATCAACTGTATCTTCATCCTAATAGTCTCCTATCTTAGAAAACTTGGACTTCGCATTGGATCCAATATTTACTTGTTGGGTTTTCAGCGGCTTTGTGACATCAAGGTCCTCTGTCCGAGGTCCTTCGACCTCGCATTGTCCTTTAATTTCTACAATGTTAATTTTTCTTGGACCATCCTCTTCTTCTTCAGGAGTTACATTGTAGCATTCTAGTGCGTGGCACAACTGTGTACTCCAGTCTGGCTATACCCATTCCACTAGCTCTTCAAGCATTCTAAAAATAGCGGCCTTAATTTCTTGTAGCACTTCATCAATGCATTCAAATCCATCCTCAATGATGAAAGTTGATAAGAAGATTTCCCTCAAGATATCCCATTCGGCCGTCCCATGGCATGCCTTTGTTTCCAAGTACCAATTCATTGGAATAATATCTAAGGTGTGACAGAAGATATGCACCCACTATGGCTACAACTCTTCTCCCCAAGATTTAGTCCACTGTGCTAGATATTCATGCCGGTCATCTTTCCCATTGTACTTCTCAGTCATCCGTGTGTTAGCATACCCAAACCTAAGATTCATCATCCGCTTATATTCCTTCCAGTCAGCGAAACTTTCCTTATGTGTACCCCACCATTGGGCAGGCATAGCGCATAGTGCCAATTCTAGTGCCTGAAATCGATGTTCCTCAAACACCTTCTTTTCAAACTCATCCAAAAAGAGATTAACATCATTTAAGCCATCATAATGAAGAAGCTTTCTTACCTCAGTAGATATGCACTGCAGTGATTATGTGATCATATTGCAACGTAGCATAACTATTCTGCTAATGTTTGATCTCTTCATCTAAATATGATGTACATGAGTTGTCTCTATCCCATGTGATTCGTCCATCTGCAGTAGGGTTGATTCAATATTCATTTCGCACTATTATCTTGTATATCTGATCGAGATCATCGTCATCTTCCATAAAGTCATGAACATGTTTAGTATAACGTGCTCCTTTAGCAGCATCTAGTAGTACAATAACCTAGAGTTATTTTCCCTCAAATGTCATCTTCCGCCTCTTCAGATTAATCACTGCATCCATATCAAAGGCTCAATCAATTCCTAGTAGCATAAGGTAAGGATTGTTGTTATTGACTATTTCAATTACCTCGAATTCAGCCAATGCACTCGCTCCCTCAATGTCCACAATTACCCCATACAGGCGCACCATAGGAATAATCTTATGTTGATTATCCATGCATACTTGTATAGGGGACCATTGCAAAACAAGTTTCCCCATCCTTTCCCATGTCTGTTTAGGTAGTACATTTGCATTAGACCCCAGATCTAAGATTACTTGGTCCATTTCATACTTTCCTATCTATGCGGTCAGCGTCATCTCTCACACTGCCCGCTTCTTATGCTTACTTATCTTCCTTACAACGCATTGTTTTGAAGGAAGCTTAATCTTACCCGCAGAGTTGCCTATTAGCTCTTGGAGTCCTTCTACTACCTTCTTACCGTGTAATAACTTCATACAGGTCTTCAGGAAAGTCGTTAACAACAAAGGATCCACATCTTGCACTTCATTGTTCTCAGCTGATTTCTCTTGACTCTTGGATGTAGAAGCTTCAACGAAATTATTTTTAGCCTCCATAAAAGTTTCTTTAGCTCAGTTGAGGTCAAATCCAACTTCCTTTTCAGCGGTCTTGTGCACCCATCCTTCGATCTCTGGTTGATTTCCCTTATCTTCTCCTATGGCCATACCACTTTGCATTACTATATTAACATTGTGATCTTCTTCGCGAGGTTTCACGCTCATCATTTGGATATTCTGCGCAGGCTGTTGGTTCCGCCCTTCTTTTCTTACATCTTTGCTACAAGTATCGGGCTATCTTCTATCACATGATCAAATTGTCTGCAATATTGACAAGATGGATGCATTGTTAACTGACAGTCGCATGCAAGATGTCCAGTTTCACCAAAGTTATAGCAAATAACTTGTCCACGAACTCTACCGGCCCCTCCTCCTCTTCCTCTTCCTTGGCCTTGGAATCCTCCATGCGCTGTACCCGCGCCATGTTCTTGAAGCCAATTTTCTACTTGCATTCATATGTAGGGGTCCTATCCATCATTAGTTCATAACTTCGACACTGGCGCTCATCATGTCCTACAGATTTGCAGAAATTGCAAAACAATTGCTGAGGGGTCCATACAAACTTTTGTAGCAGATGAAAATTGTATGTCACATGTTGTCCTGTAACCTGATAAATAACGCACCACAACGCCTCTCTTGCGCTCGACCCAATGGTATTTTCTGGCTTCAGGGGGACGGGCACCCCCAATAAGATAGTTTTGATAAACCGGGAAATGGTCCTTATCATGCCCATGACCCTTGCATTTCAAGCACCAAATTTCAGCGTGCACTTTAGGCTGGGCTTTCTTTCCCTTCTTCAGACTCTACAACTCCAGGTGTAAGCTTGCCAGCTATGAGTGAATTTGTTGTAATCCAATATTTGTATCTTGTATTGGCGAGGATTCCAACCTCATCGTGATCTCCATAGCTTCTTCTTGCGTTTCTATCTTCTATTGTGACAATGGTAATCTTAAGTGGGGCAATAACGAAGCAATGTACCAATCTTTGTGTTGTTCATTTGTGATGTTCATATTAGCCTGCGGAATCAAGCATTTTAGCCTTTGATTGAAATCCCATGATGATTCATTCACCACTTGCTTTATCTTCTTAAACTTTGTAACGGACTGCGCCTAAGATTTAGGCTTCTTAAACTCACCGTTCAATGCTTGTTAGACATCAAGGTAATGGAATAACCCATTTTTCACACAACAACATCTTAATCCAAGTTTTTATAGATTTTAAATACTTACCTCATGGTCCCTTGAAGATCCTTCACTCTATTTCACTGTAACTGACAGTTGTATCGATTGCAAACTCAGTCACAAATCCTTTGAGTGTTCGATCAATCCAGTGATCAACAACCCTCGTGATGTCGTTTTCTAAGGTTTCCAAGCGCCTCACCAGCTTTGGAGTCCACACAATAGGGTCGTCAAGTCTCCACATACCCTGACTGTCCATCAACTTAGACAACCACCCGTATAATTCACAAGGGAAGAAACATAAAAAGTTGTTGGTTTCATCTGATTATAGGTATCTACTCAACAATTATTCCTTTGACAATCTCGAGTTTCTGTTCTCCTAAGCCGTGAATGAGTGTTCCTTTCGATCGAGCCACTTCTCAATTTCCTTCTCAGTAGGGAACCACTTATTCAACATCACACATTCCTCAGATTGATCCCAGTCCTGGAAATAGAACCATTTGTTGGATTAAGGGGGCCTGAACCAGGTTCAGAGTTATTTGCACCAACCTACAAAACCCTAACTACTAGACCTTTCGACAACAACCTATGTAGCATAGGCTGCAGTCTCACCCGAAGCAGTATTGGGGGATTCTAGAACCAGGTTTCTGCATCTAAAGGCCTATGTGATGGTCTTCTTAAGGATATTATAGCTTAGATCCACACGAAGGTAGATCTAAGCTATAATATCCTTAGGAAGACCATCACAGAGGCCTCTGGATGCTGAAACATGGTTCTAGCATCCCCCAATATTGCTTCGGTTGGGACTGCAGCCCGCGCTACGCAGGTTGTTGCCAAAAGGGCCAACATTTAGGGTTTTATTGGCTGGCGTGAATAACTCTGAACCTGGGTCATGCCCTTAAGCCAAAAATCATTATAATTAATAATAAATAATAATAATAATAATTATTATTATTATTATTATTAATTTTTTTTTAGTGTATGTAATTTGACGTGTCAATGTTTTAATTAATAATTATAATTTTATTTTGTCTATTTTATGTTTTATTTTTTTTTTTTATTTTGTGTAATTTGACCAAGCCAAAATGTTATATAATCATAACAAGATAGGACAACATCTCTTCCATATTGGGCTAGAGAGCGCCTCTTAGCGCAATCATTTGACACCATGTAAGATGGAGGGAAATTTTTTATGATGATGATGATTAACATCCATTGAGACCAATGAGGTCTATTAGACCTTAAGAAGGTAAGAGATTAATCGAGACTTTTTAATATCTTATTTCTATGATCAAAGAGAAGGGAAACTAAATCACTTTAGTTTTGTTGACTGAACAAGTCAAGAATGTTGGTAGTGTGACAGAAGTTTTGGAAATGAGAATGAATGTGAGTAAGAGCCAAGCAATCCAAGAGAAAGTGATTTTCATTTTTAATCCTCTTAGTATTGCACAATTGACCGATTCTTTCATCCCAAGGTGTTTTGGGAATAGACCAACGCCCAATTTCACTTCAAAGCTCACGGGAGTTAGTTCTTATCTTTGGAATGTTCATTTTCTTCTTAGCACTAGTAAAGGCAAAGAGATAATAGTAGTTAGCAAGAGTGGGGTTGATCACCTCCTTATAGTACCTTAGCTTCCTTTTCCCCTCTAACTCATTATCATCCCACAATTTATCCTTAAATTTGGAAGTGATAGTATTTTTAATATTATCTTTATTCTCTAAGATTATCTCCTCCTTTACCCCCAAATAGTCTAGCCAAGACTGCACATCCTTCTGCCAACCTCACTTGAGCCAGAGGTGGGGGGTTTTGCTAGAGTTATAAACAATTTTAGGGAACCTCTTGGTTTCCATGTTGTAAAAATTCTT
The DNA here is from genome assembly GCA_000404065.3 of Pinus taeda. Lineage (NCBI taxonomy): Eukaryota > Viridiplantae > Streptophyta > Pinopsida > Pinales > Pinaceae > Pinus > Pinus taeda. Next base: position 95,347 of record APFE031570880.1, read on the forward strand.
CTTACACGTCAGATAGTAGAACATAGACATGCTTTCAATGGGGGAAAGGATAGCTTTAGTCAAGAGGATAGGATAGGTATTATTACATTTAATCTTGAGTTTGTAGATTATAAATTTATTTTTGATAAAATTGATCTTCCTCCACAATTCTCTAGATATACTACAAGCACAAACCTCACATCCATATAAGATAACGGGGGTGACACAAGTCTCAATGAGGTACTTCTTTTTACTCAAAACCCAAAAATCAGTCATCTTGCAATGGGTTTCAAGCTCATAATAAGTTTCCAGCCTCCAATAATCCTTTTCTAATGCTATAATTCTAGTTTAGCTGATGATGAATGTCAATTCCTAAATATTTGTGTGAAGAAAACTTCTCCAAGTAATTGTTATCATAGATGAAATTTTCATGGTTGATATTTTTGGATTTAGTTATCATGACTTTATTCTTGTTAGCATTAACAGTGATACCCATCTTGGAGCAGTAATAATGGAGGGTTTTAAGCTGTTGGTTAAGGTCCTCATGGCTTCGAGCTAGAAGAACAACATAAAGGAGAAGAGTAATGACCATAATTGCGAGCTTAGGGCCAACACATCCCGTAACTTCCAAATATGCTTCTACCTTATCAATGTAAATGGCAAACATTGATGCAGATATGGGATTGGGGACACCCTTGCTTAACGTCGATACTGGGTTTAATTTTTCTTTAGACAAACCCTATGTAGTCTTAAGTTTGGAAACAACATTCTTATATAATCAAATCACAACAATCCTCAACCTAAGAGGAACCATTATCTCTTTAATTATTTTCCATAACTTATCCCGAGGAACTGTGTTGAAAGCTTTTTTAAAGTCAACAAAACAACATAAAAGATCAATTTTACTATTGTGACATTCCTCGGCAATGATCTTAAGAGTGAATAGATGGTTAATATTTTAGTGATGTATTCTAAAACCAACTCACCCTTTAGCTCTTTTACCATGACTTTCAACCCATACGCTAATATTCTTTTCCAAAATGAGCCCATTTAGTTTGGCTAAGATGTGGAAAATCATAATGGTACTATAATTAGAGGGAACATTTTTATCCCCACTTTTAAAGATAGGTACAATTAGGCTTTGCATCCAAGACTTAGGGAATTCATGTTTTACTGCCAAATTGAGAAGCCTGTGAATATGAGGGATGAGGATTTCCCATTTTGAAAATTTCAGCTTGGTAGCCTTCAATATCTTTGGCTTTCCCATTAGCGAGTTTCTTAATCCTGAACTCCACATATTCCAAAGAGAAAATACCCTCCTCTATATGAGTGTTTAAGATGCTTCCCATGGTGTTTGGATAGTTGTCGAGATTATTAAGATAAGTATCCCAATTCTTCATGGGGATCAAATTATTTTCTTTCATCTTACAAACAAGTATATTCCTCCAAAAATTTCTAGGATCAACTTTAGAAATATGGAGAAGATGCTCTTGCCTCTTATCAATTTATGAACTTTTATTCCTTTTGATAAGAACCTTGTACAAACTTATTTTTTCAAGCTTTCTAGTCTTGTTAGGAGCATCACTAATTTCTTTTTTGGAAATATTACAATCATTGTCATACCAAGTGTTGGAAGTTCTATTATTCTTTTTATACAACACCTGGTAGAGAGTTTGTCAATTATATTGTAAAGGGTTGTAGTAGAATTGTGGTAGATGAGATCAATGCTATCATTATATGTTAAGAAACCTAGATCCCTCTTTAAATCATGTAGGAAGAGATTCATTTTACTTTTTTCAAAATGAATATGCCTTTGAATCTCACAATTCTTTTGCATGTGGTTAGTGTGCATGTCAATATTTAGGGTTAGGGGCAAGGATCTGTGGTTAAAACCAGGATCGTGGTCATTTATAATGTCAAAATTTACCATACAATTGAGAACATGGGTGTCTGATATCACATAACCCACAACACCATTACCCAACCCATGAATATAGGTCATTTGGCCAGAGGTAGGCCAGTTATTAATTCCATAACAAATAATCAAGTCTTGGGAACTACAAATCTTGATAAGTTAGTTACCACATAGGTTCTCAATTGTGTCTTCAGAATTTATTTTGAATCTATTAGCTAAGTCACAGTCCTCATCTAGCCATAGGGGGTTAGGGTTAAAGTTATTGCTTAGGAGAGTAGCTTGGTTAGTAGTGATTCTAGCATTGAAGTCCCCAAGAAAAAGGACATTACCTTCACTTCTTAGATTATGGATATCCTGTTCTAAGGTGTTAAAGGGTTAATTCTTATCTAGGATGTTTTTCTTATAGGAGGTAGATTTGATAGGACTAAAATAACAAGTTGCGAGAAAAATCCTATTGGTGTTAGAATAAAAAAATTCAATCCACATTTATTGATTGAGGGGGTCGATCTTATGAAGCCAATGTGAGAAGAAATATTATCTTCTATATAATAAGCTATGCCACCAAAACCTTGACGAGAGGATTTCCTATTCCAAGTTGACGAGAGAATGAATCCATCCATGTGGGGGATGTAGACTCATCATGCTCTCATGTTTCAACTAAGAAAATAATATCAATATCACTTTGGATCCAACTTAACATAGGTCCTTTATGCCATGGAAAACCACGACAGCTCCATAAGAGGATCCAGAGTATTCCTAATTCTTATTTATTACTTTTATTTTGGAGACTCTCTCTAATAATAAATTTTATATTTCTAATGATTGCCCATTTCCCTTTCTTGCCTCCTTTACCTTTTGGACCTCTTTTCTTAGTTCAAATTGGTCTTTTGGGATAAGATATTCATTTATGAAGATTCATAATCCTTTTAGGCTTGGAGATTTACTAAGTATATCTAATTTATGGTTGTTACAACTTACCTTAACACAGATCAGTCTATGTTTATACCCAAGTATTTTTCCCACCCTTTTTGCTTCTGTCAGATAAGTTGTTTGCATTTGTGACTTGAATTTTAGCTGTTCTTTTACTAGTTTTAATGTGTCCTCATCATTTTTCTCTTCTATGCCATTAATTATAAGGTTTAGGGCTCTCTTATGGTGCTCGTGGTCTAGTTCAATTAGTTTGTTCATTTCCTCTTAGATGGCTTTGATATCAAATTTATTGTCTATGCTGCTTAGGGATAAATTATTATTTATTATTTATTTTAATTATTTAATATCGTCTTCTCATCGTGCAATTTTCTTCCACCATTGATTGTTTTTTGTGTTAAATTTCTTGCATCTTATATTTCATTCCTTGGAGTTCAGTCTCGATCGCTACCATTTTATTTTCTAAATATTTGTAGTTGTTGGCAAACATTGTAGACAACTTGAGCTTATGATCTATAAGCATTGTGGATAATTCTCGTTTGAGTTGCCCTTCTCTCTCTTCTGTTCACTTTTCTATAGATTCATTGTAATCATAAAGGTTCTCTAGGGTAATTTTTCTTGGCCTCCCTTTGCTAGGGGGAGGTTTAGAAATATGGGGAGAATTACTCATAGTTTTGATACATAAAACTTAGCAAGAAAAAGAAAGGGTAGTGGGAAGGGAATTTATGCACCTGAGAACAAAACAGATAACCGAAAAGTCCTCGAGATAAATCACTATAATAATTAAATTTCCTAATTATAATATTTAATTTAATTATATATAATTGAATTTATTAATAATAGTACTTTCACAATAAAATGAAATATATATAACCTTTTCAATTTTTCATATATATAATATTTTCAATTTAAATGTATGCAAGAACTTTTTATATTTATTGAATAGATTTATTTTATTTTAAAATTTTCTTTTAAATATATAATATTGATTATTAATTATAAAAAAAAATTGTAAGTCGAAATTTCTATTAATCATAAGGAATATGCATGGATATCAAAAAGCATGTGGTTTCACCTGACTAGGTTTGTTGACCAATGTAGTGACCATACAACATACTCAAAGCAAAATTGCTAGCTAAGAGGTCCAAAGCCTGAGTGGTCTAACATTCAAGAAGACTATCAAAACAATGAATACACTAGTGAACATATTCAGTCGTCAGATGTGATGGAAGTGGGGTTGTCCAACCTAGTACCTAGAGTAGGTGGTGGACAATACATGTAATTGACATGATTTTCGAAGTGAGCAAGCCATGATTCAAGCTTTTCCACCTTTCTGTTAGTAGGTTCTGGTCGTGCCAAAATACGATCACCCTCTCATGAACATGGCACTGAAAGTATTGGAGCTGCGCCAATTTTTCCATGACAGCCTCACGTTCCTCTTTGTGAGCTTGATCATGGGTGCCTAGACGAGCATAAATGGAGTGAAGCAACCCAAAAATTTTCAAGGAGGGACCTGTCCTTCTGGAAAACATCTTGCCTGTGGAACCAGAGTGTTGTCGGGCCTCGTAGATGCCCATGCCCATGATTTCCCACACCTACATCATGAATGAGTTGCGAGACTATTTGTCAACGACTGCCCTCCCTGGAGGTCACAGATGAGTTGTGACCCCCATGGGAGCCACAACTCCCATGATAAGAGCCTCTCACTCCCCGTCTGGATCTACCTTCTTGAACAACAATAACATCACCCCAGGCCCTGATGGGAGGGGAAGCACCTTCCAGCTTCACTAGAGAAATTAGGCACGAGGAGCGAGGAGAGGGATTCATTGAGGAGTACCAAAGGGACCTGCAGTACCAGAGAGGTGGGATTCCTCCAAATATACCACTAGCCACCTAGAATCGACCGAGATCGACTATAGATCAGAGAGAAGAGTAGGACCAATGCCAAGAGCCCTGCCACCCTAAATTCACCACCAAAGGTATATCAACCACCCAGAACCTACTGAGACCAGCCTCTAACCAGAGAGAAAATGGGATCCAATGCTAGGAGCCTCGCCACCCTAAAATCATCGCCTAAGCATACCTAGGCCATGTCAGAAAGGATAGAAGCTCACGGGGTGGGAGTTGAACAGAAGAAAGCAGACACCCGAGGAGAGATTGGAGGGTAGTAGAGAGCTAACACTCAAGATGAAACAGGGCAGGGAGGAGAGAGCTAAAACCAAAATCCTCAGTAAATAGAAGCCAAAATGCAAGAATGCCCAGGGACCATTGACACCCTAAAGCCAGAGTCACCACCCCGAGAACAACAACACCTCTAGCATGCCCAGAATTGCGAAGGTAAAAAACATAGATTCAGCACCAGTTAATCTAAAAACTTCCCCAAAGCGTCCAAGGCAGAGAGCTACAGGAGCAGAGGGAAATTAATAAGGGGGCCGACCAAAACTAACAAAGAAGTGTCCACTAGAGAGTCCCAAAGAAGGAAATATTCTTAAGAAACTAGAATGAGCGAGAGGGTGATAGTTGAGGCACGCCTGTGGCGGACTGAATAACTCGCAATCGTGGAGCAAACATTGAGGAGGATGTGAGAAGGGAGGGAGATGTAACACACAACAAAGCATTTGGAAACTAGGGGGAGTGTTCTCCAATGGGATATAGCCAGAGGAGTAATGGAGCCATCACGTCATAGAAAATGCATACTGGAGAGAATAACCATTCACGCATGCAAACACTTACATAATAACTATGACGTGGTGGAGGGGCTACTGCCCTATCTGCTCCTGCCTTATACCTTTTACACTTTCCATCCGTCACACGATGGATGACAGTCTTTATCCAACACCCCATCAAAAAATTATTTAATTATAATTTAAAATATATTAAAAAGATGATACAAAAGATTTTTTGAAAAATAATAAAATAATGTTAAAAAGATAATAATAATAATAATAATAATTATATATATATATATAATATATATTATATATATTTATAATAATTAATCTAACCATTATTAATAATTATGATTTTTTTTTCTCTTATTTTCTAAAATTTTCATAAAAATTACATTGAATAAACACTTCTATTGTTTATTCATAAGTTTTCAACAATAATTCATAATAATAAAATAACAATTAATTTAACATTGATTAAGTCAAAACTACAATATTATAATAATAATAACTAAATTTAAATATTTTATTTCTTTTAAATAAAGATATAATATGATTAATGTTTATTTATCTTTAAAAATCAATTATATAAGTTATTTCTTTATTTTTTCACACAAGTGTAAATATATATATTTAATTTAAAATTCATAATGCTAAAGTCAGTTATGTATAATATTAACAATTCACATGTGAATAATTTATGGTTGTGTCAGAGAGGTATAGTCTAGAATGATGGAGATGTTGTCAAGTAATGTTACATTTAAAAATAATAAAATAATACTTACATTAAGAAATTAAAAAATAGTAATTACAAATAAATCAATGTTGGCCATAAATAAAATGCTTTAATTTCCACTTAGTTTTACATCAACTTTTATATAAAGATAATAGTAATTGAAAGTAAATAAATAAATAAATAAAATGCTTTTTAGTATGGAGGAGATATGTAATTCCTTCCATACTTAATATGGAGTTGATAGACTATATGCAAAAATAATATTATTGATATTACATGATATCTACTTCATTCCATGTTCACTTGACATGCAATATTTAAAATGAAAATATATTAATAACAACAATATATTTTAGTGTCAAATATAAATAAAATATTTTAGTGCCCATATTAAATACCATATTTTTATATCAAATTTATATATAGAAAAATAAAGTAATTTGAATTTAAAATTTTCTTATATTTTCACTTTCCATTGTAAGGGAGATGTGTTCTGTTCTTAATATAGAGGTGATTTTATTATTTTCTTTTATTCATTTATTTTCCAAAGAACAAAATTACATTTTGTAGATGCTAAAAGCATTTAGTATGACCATCCTTTTGGCTTAGGCGTAGGACAAAAACTAAAAATGGAAGATTAAGTGATATAAAAATCACTTGTCTTTCCTTTCTTTTTCTGGACCTTCCATCACCTTGCAGAAAAGTCCATAGGAACCATTACCAAATCATTCATAGTTGTCTTTGGTGGGGGTTCTTTGTTTGAATTACAATTTTCTGAAGCATGAGATCTCTTTGTGTCCACCGTCTCGTCCTCTTTGGGTTCCACATTTTTCTGTTGATTTGGTTCATGGATCTCTTTTGATTCTATACCATTTTGATTGTGGGTTGCATTTCCAACATGAACTTGAGTAATCCCTTCTTCTTGGTTTGATGGATTCTCTGTTATTTCCCCTTCTTCTTCCTCTGGGATGAAGGATTCAAAAAGTTGTCATCCTTTTTTTTGCGATCTTGCTCCTTTTTCTTTTTTTGTGTGCTTTTTTACCTGGAGGAATGTGTCTTACAAATGTCTTGCTTGGTAACATAAGCGACATCTGAATGTTGTATTTCATAATATAGAAGTTGAGACCACTATAATGCTTTATGTTCCAGTTGAATGTAATTAGGTAGACCTTTATTTAGGTTTATTTCTACACATATTATGGCAACAATATATAACCCTTTCTTTATTCTTTCGGAGTCCATCTTTTTAAATGACCCCAAAGTATGTCCAATATCCTCAAGAACCTTGTGATTCCAGAAAGGAAGGGGAAGATTCGGTAGCCTCATATATTAGCATTTTTGATACCACCATTATTGTGGAACCAAAATATGAGACCACCATTGTTGTGGATCAAAATTTGGGAACTAAGGGGTGATGAGAATCCCCGCACTTCCTCAAAACCAAGGCTATTCTTTCATAAATCTCTCCAAATTTTCATATGTATTGAACTGAACAATGAAGAAACCTTTTGAGCATAGGTATATGTCATAGTTGTTGGTCCAGGTTGTAAAAGCCCAATGATGCAAAGCATCAGACCTGGTTCAAAACCCATTGAATCTGCAACATTGCCCTACATTAATGAACAAAAAAAATTGATTTACCATTGTTAGGTTTACCTACATGGTGGATACTTGTTTTTGTTGTTCAACAATTTAAGGTCTACGATTTTATTGTGGTAGACTAGATGGATAAGAACCTTTACCTCACACTGCATCCTTGTAGGAGACTAAACCTCCTAGGCTCTTAGATCCTGAAGCACCCCCTTGGAACCTTAAATTCAAGACAATAGTTGAGTTCCTTGAGATGTTTTAATCATGTACTACAATAGATCTTGTAGTTGCTTCCCTTCATGAAGAAGACATTGTATGTGTGCATGAAATCTCAAATGATTCTCTATTTCCTACTTGAGGTTCACCACCCTATCCATACCTGAGACCTAAAAAAGGAAGGACATCACGTTAAGGGTCTTAATATAGATATGAAAAACCTCCCCTTGTTCTGACTCTTCTGACCCTCCACCCAACTCAGATTGATAGAGATAGGGGACTTTTTCTAGTGGATCTACACCATTCTGTGAGTTGTCGAGGTTTTGTAAACATGGATCCAGGGTATTTTCAGTTAGATCATTTTCTTCCTGCAAGAGATTGAGGACACCCTCGACCTATGAACACCCTTTGAAAAAAACATTGACCTTCATGGATTTTGTGCCAATGGTCAATGCACGGTCTGCATGCACAAAGGATAAAACCCTATGTTAGATTCGAAACACATACCCCTTGTAATCATACTCAAAAGGATGGTGGCCAATTGATAATGTTAGGGGAAATACCATAGATGCAACAATATTAGTCTAGGTCATCGTTGTTGTTGCCGAAAATGAAAGAGAATCATTAAAACTCAAAATGGTTGGAGCCCAAAGCTCTCCCTCGAGTGAAATGTCGTCACATATGAACTATCTATGTGATCTACATGGAAGAAATTTTCACAGTGCATCATCAAAGATGACCATGGTTGTAAGCTAGGGTTTCATCCTTTGTAGAACTAGGGTTCCTCTACAACCTAGAGGTGATATATAATATTAAAAAAAAATAATAACAAAAATAAGAGTTCAATGTGGGTTATACATCTATTGATTATAATATGTTGACATCACACACACACACACGCACACATACGCACACACATAAGACACCCTCTCAAACCATATGCACACCCCCGTTGAAGAATATTTTTAAAATGTGTTATATATATATATATATATCTTCCTCAATGGTGGTGAGCACATGGTTCAAGAGGGTGTTTTGGAGTCGATCCTGTCACCATGTGATGTGATGCGCGTTAAAGAGCAAGGGGCACGACTCGCTGCCAACATGCATTTGCATGTAGACCTACAAATGACCATTTATTGCCATGAAGGAAGGTGGGAATTCACCTTATTCTTGGTGGTTTGGGTGGAGGTATGGGGAAGAGGTGAGGTTAAGAAGTCGACTTCCTTGCTGCTGTTGGTATTGCTAAGCTCATATGTAGTAAGAGAGTGCTTGTTTGGGTGTTTGGTTCTTATGTCATGAGGCTTGTATATTGCATGGTGTTGGTGAAGTGCCAGTGGGAGGGCATACTTCAATGACATGTGAAGTCTTTGCAATAGATTCAGGATCTTGATAGTTGTAGCCAATGAAGGTCAATTATGAGCAACATGGGTGAGGTGCTTAGGTTATTTCCCTCTTGGTCATACTTTTTCTACTTGCAACTCTTTATGGTTATTTTAGTTCCAACCTTGTTAATATGTTAAGGGTTTTCATTATGTTGGGGTTTGGGTAGATTCTTGTTACATTTAATCATGGATATGGTCTATTGTTGTTTGAGAAAATCACAATGAATTTGGTGTGTGTGTCTCCCATCTCATGTCTATCGGTTGAATTTGATTTATATAGTGTTGCCATTCTGGTCTAATTTCTTCAAGTTTAATCATGGAATGTCTTATATGCAGGGTTATTTGTGGCTCTGTCTTGTTCTGAATCCCAAATTTTTAGTGGGTTTGAGAGTAGGAGGGGTAAACTTTCTTTGGGTGCCTAAGTATTGTGTTTCCTCCATTGGTTCAATCTGACATATTTTGTATGGTGACAATATTGGTCATCTGGTCAATTCACACTTAAATTGTTTGTGTTATGTCAGGAGACTACTCTAGCTAGATCATGGTTGCTTGTTGTAATTTGCAGGGAATTGAAGCTCTCCCGCCTTCCATGCCTCCTAGGATACATATGTGATGCAAAAGGGATGACAACGACAACAGTCTGCAGGGGAAACATAAAGCTCAACTCTTTTCCCAAGACTCAACTGCAACATACTTTAACATAGTTCCTCCAAAGACACGACATGAGATAAGGAATTTGGAAACCTATGAGGGAGACGGGAGGTAATCCCACGCAATCTCTAAGCTAATTGAGGATGTTTCATCTTAGGTTCTAGACCCTAGCCACACCAGGGGATGGAAGAAGAAATACCTTAATTTTGTGGCGGTTCATTGGTAGATGAAGACTCTGCTTGGTTTGGTGTTGAATGATAAACATGTGGAAAGATACAACATATTTTCTTCACTTGAGGACATCAAAAGGATGCTGAGGAATCAATGCTTCTCTATGGATAAGCTTGATGCAAGGATGGCCCATGTAGAAGGGAATTTGCTATGTGAATTTGATAGTGTTGCATCTCCTAGTTCAAGTGTTAGGGACCCAACTCTCATTTCTTCTTTTGACTCTTAATGACTACTATGACTGCTAGTATTTTTTGTTTAATCTCGTAATGACTACACAAAATGCTTATTTTTGAAATATCTTGGAGGCCTTGGAGAATCATAGTTGGCATTTTTTTATGAATTATGTGAAGATAGTAGTAACTCCACAGTGGACAAGATGTAACAACTTTGTATTTTGATGATGTTATGTTAATAGAAAGTGTTTTTATTTACAATTTTTTTAAAATATTAATAACAAAAATATTTCTATATATAGAATACAAGGGAGCATTTATTAACATTTTAATGTAGAGAATGTGAATCATAAATAAAATATTTCAATGTCAACTATGTATATATTATATAAATAGGTGAAAATAAAAAATTGCTCAAACTTGCATAGATCCATTTTAATTCTAAATCTACCAAGAGCCAAGAAAAATCAAATCTCTAGAAGTGAAAAACTTTCTCAAAAAAAATTTTACACTTAAAAACAAATTTGTATCATGAAAAATTTAATCCCTCTGAATGTTAATAATTCAAAATATTATATATATATATATATATTATTATATATATATATATATAAATTAATAATTTTTTTATAAAATATTATCTTTTGTGAATGCCTTATGGTTTCGTTGATAGACAAGCTTTATAATAATCCAAGGCATTTGTCCATTCTAGTTTGGTAATGTAATGAATTATTAATGAAAGCTTTTTTCACTCATTTTTGTGGGAACGTTTTCATGTTTTATCCATCTTCCTTCTCTCACATTCTCTTTAAACCAATCATGCTTTAAGATTTAATATTTATTTTTTAAATTACATTTATGATAAAGAGTATTTACCATCGTAATCGGTCACTTTCAACACCAAAATATTTGGATTACAAAAGGTTTCACTTTAGTCATTTGGCGTGTAATAAGGGTGATTAAATCCCATCCCTTTATGAAGGTTTTGTTTTTAGTGTCTTGTTAACACAACCACATGTAAGTTGTTGTAATGGGATTTTTTAATCTAAGGGTTTTGATCCAAGCTACATCATTGCTCCATATTACAAGTTAGACTTTACACATTTCCATGATCACTTACTTTATAAAGTAAAAAGGAAGCTGGAACACTTGTATAAAACAAAATGTACCCCCACATATAGCCATCTATACGTGTGCAAAGAAAAAGAAAAAACATATTTATAATAGGATAAAGGAGTGATATAAAAAAAAAATTAAAGAAAAAATATAATATATATTTAAAAAATATTTAAAATTATTATATATATATATATAAAAGAAATGGTTATGTATTGCATTAAAAAAAATAGTTTCAAACCAAAGACTTGTACATCATAATCTATAAATTCTTTTTTTGCTGTCTAAAAACTCCATATAGAATTGACACTATTGATTTTTAAGTTATATATTACTAATCTAAACTAGTTTTCTCCCTATACTCTGCAAAAAAACACTTATAAACACTACAGATTTGTAAAGCATAACAAAAAACTATTAATTGTATGAAGCACTATATGTCCTCCATAGTAGAAGTAACCTAAGCTTTGTTTTCTTCCGGCTTAAGTTGAGGAGAATCTTCCTGGTCGTTAGTGAGATCAATGTTACTCTCCTCCTCTAGTTCAGAGTTCCCAGGCTGTTCCATATTATCCACTTCTGCTCCAACACAAACCACATCGACATTACCAACCCCTGTTTGAGCCAAAAAATTCACTTGAAATTCCAATATCTCATTCGCCTACTGAAGATAATCTGTATTAAGTTCCAGTATCCCCAATCTTTGATTTAATAGTTCATTCTAAGCCCTAGCTTTAGCCAAAATAATTTATGTGTGCCTTTAAATCAAAGAAATGAAGAATTCGAGGGCACCGACCATTTTTGCAAGGGTGAGGACAAGCTCTTCCTTTGTATTCCCAAAATTATGCTCCATAATTTTGAAATTACGTCATACTTGTTGATAGACTTGACAGATTAAAACTCTAGTTATGAATTCTTTGTTTCCATGCTCACCCTAACATACTATAAATGCCATCAAACCTAACTCTTTGATTTTGAACCCACTGCATTCATCATTAATGTCATCTCGACTCTCAGATACTAAATTTTCAGAGGCCATAATGGAAAGATTGCACTCAAAGGCAGGTTTCATTGCGAGCATGGAATACACACATGCAAACTGAGCTTCACATGCAGGTGAATGAACCTCATACACTTGAATGGCATTAATAGACACATATTTCCTTCTACATCTGTTCTTTTCCTGAAAATATATGAAGATTGCTGCCTAGGTAGCTGCAAGGGCACAACTCTCCATGACAACTGAAGGCCGCCACAATATTACAAATATTAATAAGATTGCAAAACAATGAAAATCTAGTTCATATGATAAGACCCGACTCCTTAATCCATGTTTAATGCACATGGATATAAGAGACACATGAAATTTGGATAAGATCACCATGGTATTGCTTTCAAAATAATCCTCCTTCATCAATCTTTAACAAGCCTTATTCTACGAGTACACTTTGGTTAGCTAAAGAGTTTGCCACTATGTTGAGATTCCTTTTGACATGGAAAAATTCAATCATATCAAATCTATCCACTATTAATTTAATTCGATGTAGAATAAGAGCTTTGATTTGCTCATCTTTTCCTTTGATTTAATTCCTTGGAGGATCACAATATTTGAATCGTTGAAGACCATCAATTGACATAGTCTACTAAAATAAGCCAATTCCAAGCCTTACCATAAAGCTAAATATTCAACCTCGTTATTTGTTAATATCTTTCCTTTTCTTTCTGTAAAATAATTTATTATAAGTAAAAGTTTAAAATTTATAAGAATAGATATATTGAATATAGTAATTTAATCAAAATTTATAAGAATAAATATATTGAATATAGTAATTTAAATAAAATAAGATATATAATTTTTTTTACTTTATATAAAATTATAAATATTTTAAAAATTATATATTGACTTTACTAATAATTTTTTTTAATCAACGAGTTCTCATGTTTTTTCCTTTCTCATTTTTATTCAATTAATTGGTTGATTTTATATACTTGAAATTTTAAGTAGCATTAATTGTATCATATTATTTAGTTCTTTTCCCGGATTCAAATTAACTCATCCATGCCTTTACTTCACCTTTTTAAAAGAGCAATGAGATGGCCCAATTAACTATAAAGGGATTAACATTTTACTCATAATTATGTCAACATCATTACACTCCTCACACAGTGCATAAGGTCATTTACAAAAACTACTTACTTGTGCCCTTCTTTTGATGTGCTATTTAGTAATGATTCATTATTGAATTCCTCTCCCGATAAAGTTTAATATTTTTTCACATTATAGTTTAAGAAACTTGTTTTTGGGTAAGAAAATATTACATACGTTTATATAATAAATAATAAATAATAATAATTATATATATAAAAAAAAGTGTAGCTATAAATTTAAAGTATTTTTAATTATAATTTTTATTCGGATATTAGGTTATTTAAAAAGTTTTTATTCAAATCAATACAAACATAATTTAAATATAAGAAGATTATATATTTTATCTAATTTTTTAATAAATTCATTTTAGGTATTATATTAATAAAAATTGAAATTTAACATTCACAATTTTATAAATACGGCTTTGATAGAAATTGTAGTTATTAAATTATTTGACAAAATGTGATGTTTATAAAATCACAAATTAAAAAATATTAAAATTAATTATAAAATAAATAAATAACAAAAAAAATTAAAATACTAAAAATTTGTAAAATGGCATAATTTTAAAAAACAATTTTTTGTTTGGTTAATTAAAAATAATTCTATAAATAGAAAAATGTTTAAAAAAATAAAATCAAAATGAGAATATCTAGAAACTGATTTGGAAAGATTGAACTACTTATTACAAGGATAATTTCAAAAGATTACTACTTAACACTATTATATCAAATACAACTATTCATAAGGACTCAATTATAACATATCTTTAAAAATATATTTATTACATAATAAAAACAAATTAACATAAAAACGTGTATCTATATAACTAAAAAAACAAATTAACATATCTTTAAAAACTTGTATCTATATAACTAAAAAACAAATTGATCATCAAACTTCTTAAACTAAAATCCTTTAACTATTTTTTTTTTGTAAGCTACCGTAGTTCCTTCTTTTTCTATTTATAAAACAAGTTGTTCCATGTACAGAAATTTGGTGGCCTCAACTTGCCCAAATGGGAAACCAACTCTGTTATATGCCATCTAGTAACAAAATTTTACCAGTCTTTCAATCCAAGCTAAATGAACTTCACATCTAGAAACACTATTCAGGTTCCGAACTAACATAAAACACAAGAAAAGAGAATGCTATCCGCTAAAAACTCAAAACTAGAAACTAAAAAAACTATTCCTTTCTATCATCTTTATCAGATTCCACAATAGTCGGTGCAGCAGCAGAGTCGCCTAGCGCTGGAGATAGCTTCATTAGACGTTGTTGGATCTCATCCAACTTACTGTCCTACATAAATAAGATAATTTGCAGATTTTTCATGTCCTTTTCGATATTGGGCATACCTTGTGCTGTTTCTGCCATCTCCCCCGCCACCTGCTCCACGGCTCTGGCCAGTAAACGCTTCATAACCCAGTACACGTGCAGGGCTTGTCTGTATAGCGTCATCCTGCCTCTGGTGTGCCTTGGGTTGGGGACTATATCCCCCCATTCTTCCATCTCTCGCTCAGAATCTTCTTCCATGACGCTATCCTCCATCTCCTGGATTAGCTGACGAATGTCAGCATCTGTCCCTTCTCTGTATGTGCGAGCTGCTTCATGGACAACCATCTTGGTGGATTTCCTGCCTCTTCTTTGACCAGTGGGTGTCGAAGTTGTAGGATCGCTTTTAAACAACTAGCTTTGGCACCCTCTGCCCCCAAGACCCTGGCCTCTACCCATGCGTGCCATCTCTTCCTTTACTAACTCTTGCTTACAATTGTCAACAGAAAACGTTAGCTTTCTAGGAACTTCAATCTTCCCATAAGCCAACATGTCCTTGTCTCTTAGCATTCCTTCCCCACTCCAGCCTCCCCCGTCACTCTGGAGAAACGATGGTCTCCCCCCCCCTAGACTATGGTTGGAGGTCAGGCCCTCTGCCATCCTGTCCTTCTCATGGATTTCTACCTTAGTTTTCCAGGGCTGGCCCTTTACCCTGTTGATACATTCCCTAGGCATGCCTATGCTCTATTCCTCTCGCTGTCTCACAACGCAATCCTCAGACCCGCCCAGACACAGCCCCTCCCCTGCGTGTCCTAGCTTTCCCCCCTCCTCCAATATACTATGCGTAACATAGTGAATTACAGGAAGTGAGCCAAAGGAAACATACCCGGAATTGAACTCGGCTGCAAAAGATCCCGTCGCTTGCGTTGCCCTGTCCCCCTCCTTCCTTCGCTGCAATCTGGGATCTCTTCCTAACCTTGCCACCCTTATGTACTCGTTCCCATATACCCTACGGCCCATCCCACTCCCGCCGCCGTTCTTTCCCACCTCTCCCCCATACTCCTACCACTTTGCTTCCTCGAAATTCCCGCAGTCATGCAGGATGCCACCATGTTCGGTTGATCGAGATTGATGACTGTAGGTGGCCGTCCTCTTCCCTATACTATCCTCCTACTCATGCGCTCCCCCTTCATCACCCTGATCAAAGGGCTAAAAAAATTAAAATTTAAAATATAACATATATACCTTATTTTTAAATATAAAATAAAAATCAATTTTTTATATAAAAAAGATACTCTATAAAACATCTATATAAAAATTTCCAAACTTGATTTTATAAACCATATAATTTTGTAAATCATCATGTGCCTTGAAAACATAACCCTCCTTTACCCTAATCCACTTAAAAAAATCTAATTTCACGACCAAAATGGAAAGATGGAATTTCTAAGATGTAATATATGCCTCATTTGTGACTTTTTAAAATATAGAATAAACATTTTCACTGGGAAAAGGAGCACCGTTTTACTTTAATTAATTAAAGTAGAAACAGAGGTAGTAATACAACCACCATTGTCTTATATTGGGTGGGACCTTAGCCATGTATACACCTATGCAATATATTTTAATAATGATTATATAATGTTTGTTTCAAGAGAAAAACAAAAGCAAAACGTGAAAACAATTAATGAGTCCCACATAAAATTATTAGATAATGGAGAGTCTTGAATGAATCCAGATGTGACTCAACTTGAGGTCAGGATTTCTTGCATTTGATTATCATTCAGGATTTATAGCTTCACGTTGCCAAGTTGATTATCATTAAGGAAAACCAAGCGTTTGTATTTAAAAGTTGAACCTACGTAAAGATATATGGAAATATAGGGATTAATGGAAAGGTCAAGAACCTAGACAATATATATATATATATATATATATATATTATATATAAAATTAATTATAGAAGGCATTAAGAAAACGACATGTTACCATACAGCTATATAAATATTAATACGTGGAAATGTGATATAAGACATCAAAATGAATTGTATTTTGTTTATAGGTAACTGACAACATATGTGGGGATGTGATGTTAACCTATGAAAACGGATTCTTGGTTGCTTATATGTTATTAACAAAAAATGACTAGAGGAAGTGGTGTGATTATATGGTTTTGTTCTCTTTACTTTGGTTCTTGGATTTTCTGAAAGAGGAATAGTGGTGAAGGTTATTGATAGTGATGTAAGTGTGGCTTATGGGATAATTTTGATGGATTTTTATTTTTTTTAAAGGAGGTTTTGTTTTTAAGTTTGTAATTGTTGAAAGTAGATCAATGTTTTTTGGAGTTGATTTTAGAGGATGTAGAGCTAATGTGTGATTATATGGATATTTTTATGGGCATAATTGCTCTTTCTTAAGGCTATAACTCTGATTGAGTGAGGTTTGGGGCTGCTTCTCTTTTTGTTGGTAAAGTCAAAGTTTCTACATTAAGGAGTTTTTTCTTTTCTTTTGCCATTTGTACTTGAATGTTCTAAGGATCATAATGTCATTCTCCTGAAAGGTCCCTAGTCTTTGGGTGAGGTTAGCTTGCCTCGTTTTCTTTGGATAATACAATTTGATTTTGTAATTGGTTTGTAGGATTTGTAGTTGTTATGTGTTTGTTTGGTGAATCTACTCCTCCTCTAGTGTCCTCCATGGCTTTTCATGCTATAGGTGATTCCCATGGTGAATTTAAATGATCATCCTCATAAATCCTTGCTTCTCCTACTCAGTTTAAGGTTTCAAAGGTTGATCTTTAGGATAATTCATCCTCTAATGTGATTTCTCTACTTGTTTGACAAGCTTAATAACTTACTAGTGGTTGGGCTTGACTCCTTCAACTCTTAACTAGAGTTACAATATTGACCCTTCTAGAGTCTTATTCATCATGATCACATGACTAGCCCATGTTCCATGACTAATGGGGGATGACATCGCATCCTCTCAAATTATGGTGATCAAAACAGGAAGGTCCACCTCCAAGTGGTATAACTTTTGCATACAAACTAACATAGAGGCATTTTTTGCATCGTTGGAGAAGTATTTGTGTGTAGAGTATCAAGATAATGCATCACACTTAAGTAACAAATTTCTACCCCGAAAACCTATCATTTGATGCTTCAAATTGCTCCCAACATGTTTAGATCACAATCTTCCAAGCTGAGTCACACCAGTAAAAATGGTCATGTGAGCATATTCCTCCACTTTTTCCACATTGAAAGCATCAAGATGGATGAAAAACAATATAATGATCCAAAATATATCACACTTCTCCATTTTTTAAGGAATTTGGTCCCCAAAAGCTTCTACTAAACTAGGTGAGGAAAGTTTTCCTCTGCCTTATCTCGAGTGTACCATTTAACCTTTCCTAGATGCTATCCTTTCAACCCAATATTCCAATGGTCATGCTGCTCTTGTCTTGTAGCTTTGGACCTCTTTTGAAAAATTGTATCCTTTGTCAACTCCACCTGAGCATCTAGTGCCAAATCTTCTATAGAAGGTAGGACCTGTTCCTCTTCTTGTTCTAGCATGGAGGGTTCATAGAGTTTAAGATTCTTTGTATTCATCATAGAGTGAATGTGCATGTATGGGGTTAGATTGAGTCTATAGGCGTTATCTCCCACCTTTTCAAGTATCTAAAAGGGACCATATCATAGAGCCTTTATTATCTTACCACGAACTTGTAAGCGCTCCTTGCTAAACTATAATCATACTTTGCCTCCCATTTTACAGGGCTTCTCTATTCTGTGTTGATCATGCCTAGCCTATATTTTTTTGTCATTTCTACAGTGTCTCCTATACTTATATTTGGATCTGCCTGATACTCTCAACAAATTTTGTTGCTCTTGAGGTATCCCCTATAAGATCCTCCCTTACTCCTTGTTAACCTTATGCAATATCCAAAGGTGAAGGTGGAAAATATCCAAAATAGGTTTCAAACGAGGACTATTTTGTTATAAGAGTGATGTATATATACCAGATTTTTGTCCCAAGTCTTCAGATGCTTGTGATTGAAACTATTATGCAACCAATTCACAAATAGATAGATCAACGACTTAAAAATTATCCTCTTCGAGGGGGGAACCTCCTTTACATTACACAAATGAACAATTCTTTGATGATAAATATGACAAGACCTCCTTTGTACATATAACAATCTAAGGGGTCACAATATAACCAGATTCTACATAACAATAATAATGTAAGGGCACATCAATAACAATAGTGGGCTTCTATGGGGTACAACAATAACAATATGGGGGCTACATGGGCACAACAATAACAATAAGGGGGATACACTAGCGTTATAGGGACCTAACATGCCCCTCTCCTTCACAAAAGTGTTGTGCTCAATGCTTGAGTAGTTCTGGATGCTTCTGCATAAAATTATCATCCTCCCATGTGGAATCGTCAATGAGTAAATTCTTCCACTTAATGAGATACTATGAAATTGATCGATTCCATAGCTTTTAGGTTCCTGTTTCCATGACTGCTTCAAGCTCAAATATGATTTTTCCTTCTTCGCCAAGTTTTGGTGACACTGCTTACGAAATTTAAATTTGATGCTCAGAGAGAAAGTTATGATGATTCTCCCAAGGTCACGTGTTTGAGATGCAATTTTAGAACCTGCAAAAACCCTAACTTCCTTAGATCATATCTCCAAAAATATAGTGGGACAAGATCTGAAATTCGTACACAAGGTTCACCAAGATTTCGACTCCATGTGGTTTCAATTTTAGATTCTGAAGCTTCATAGAAAAACGTTATAGCTAAAATTCCACGATGACTTGTTTGAAGCAGCGAAACCCTAGAATCCAAAGCTCTGATACCAAATGTTATGCAACCAACTCACAAATAGATAGATCAACGACTTAAAAATTATCCTCTTAGAGGGGGGCACCTCATTTACATTACATAAATGAACAATTCTTGGATGATACAAATGACAAGACCTAATTTGGATATATAGGGGTCTAAGGGGTCACAATCTAATTAGATCCCACGTAACAATAATAATGTAAGGGCACACAAATAAAAAATAGTGGGCTCCTGTGGGGTACAACAATAACAATATGGGGGCTACATGGGAAGAACAATAAAATAGGGGGATACACTAGTGTTATAGGGACCTAACAAAAACCCCTCAAAATATGCACCAAAATCCTGTTGACTTCTTCTATTTTCCCATTTGTCCATGGATAGAATGTTGTAGACCTCTTCAACTTCATGTCCATCTTCTCCCACAATGTAGTCCATAACACATTGAGAAATATTGTGTCCTTGTCTCAAAATGATGCTCCTTTGCATCCCAAAGCGCACCCAAACCTATCTAAAGAACAAGTTTGCTACTTCTTTCCTCCTGATGCTCTCTTTACAGAGCATTATGACACACATCTTGTTGAACCTGTCAACTAACATGAACAAGTTGTCATGTTCCTTCCTGGTTGTTGATGACACCCCTTACATAATCCATGGAAATGATTTTCAAGGATGAGTGGGCACATGCAAGGGGTGATATAGACCCTTTTTCCTATTATAGGATTGCTAGTACACCAAAGCATGCATCCTCTTATGAATCTAGTTACATGTTCTTGCATCTTGGGTCAATACACATACCTATGCAAGTTGGCAACTGTATTCGCTACACCAAAGTTCCCTACAAACTTGGAGGTGTGAGCCTCTCTAATTAGTTTTTTTTTCTCACCTTTAGGATCACATGACTTATCGAGATTGTAGAGTAACTCATCCTGGAGATGGTAGTCAACTATGCTACACCATCTTGCACATGACTCTACCTCTACAGTTATTGAAAAGGCACATTAAATTCCCCATCCTCTGAATATGCCTCTCTATATGCATCGTGGGTGAATGACTCCATGTGAATCAAAGTTCCGAAAGCTATAATATTTGATGTGGGTGGCCTTAAAATCATGTTAGCCAAATTGTTTGTGTTTCCCTTCTTGTAGTTGTAGTTTATCACTAAATGACACTGCTATAAAAACCCCATCCACTTGTAATGCTTGGTTTGTTGTAGCTTACTTTGGGCCTGCACATATTATAGTGGTTGGTGATCAATATGGATTGATGTCTCCTTTTCTATCTGGAAATCAAGGAAAAATTTAAGATGGAAGTTTATCTTAAAGTTTAGAAACCTTGGCGAATATTATTAGTCCCTAATATGAAAATTGTAAAATGTTTGGCAATATTTTTGTAAAATTATTTATATTTCTAATGATTTTATATTAGTCTATATAAAATTTTGGCGATTTTTAAGGTAAAATAATTTTGTACTATAAAATGTGGGTGAATCATTTTTAGAAAAAATGGAAATTGGAGAATCTTTTTTTGGGAAAAAATATGGAAAATTAGCCCACCTGCAAATATTAGTCCCTAAAATTTTCCCTGCTGAGAATGTTTCCACTTCTTCATAGCTTGTACCAGGGCATAAATATCTTTATCATAGGTAGGGTAATTAAGGATTGCCCCATGAAATACTTTAGAATGGTAGCATACAACCTTCCTTCCTCCCTGCATCAATATTGTTCCCATAACATACGCCCTCACATCTATCTCCACTTCAAAGGGCTGCTGCAAGTTTGATAATGCCAAAATTTGTGCTTGAGTGATCTTATTCTTTAACTCCTCAAAGGCCATTTGTTGACCATTTCCCCACTAGAAACCCTTAACAATTGTTGTTATGGTGTGGAGTGGTGTTGCTACTAGTAAAACCAAGGCTATGAATTTCATAAGGTATTGTGCTACCCCATTGAAACTCCTTACCTAAGAAACATTAGTAAGGACTGGTCAATTCATGATGGCCTCCATATTGGCAATATCTATCTTCAACTCTCCTCCACCTAGCACATACCTTATATACACCAAAAAATATTATGCAAACTCACACTTCTTAAGATTTTCTAGTAGTTGGTGCTCCTTTATTGTCTTTACCACCCGTGTGAAATGTGAGATGTGCTCCTCCCAAGTAGCACCATTTATCAATATATTACCAAATAAACAATAACAAATGAATCTATAAAATTGTGCAATATATCATTGATTAAACTTATAAACATATATGGTGCATTGCACAAGCCAAATGACATGACTAACTAATCATACAAACCTTGCCTGGTTTTGAAGGCAGTTTTCCAATTATCGTCTTCTGTTACTCAAATATGATGATATCCAAACTTTAAGTCTAGCTTGGTGAAGTATTTCACTTGCTGACAATTGATCCAGCAAATCATCTCTCTTAGGCAGGGGGTACATGTTCTTGAGCATATTTGTTTTTAATTCCCTTTAGTCCATACACATTTTCTATGTCTCATCCTTATTTGGAAAAATTATGATGGGTGACCCATATGGTGAGGTACTTGGTTGAATGAAACCATGTTCCAATAGCCATTACACCTGTTTCTTCACCTCACTTGCTTCTATAAAAGACTACTTATACCACCCAATGATTGGAAATGGAGAGTTCAAGAATATATAGATCTCACACTCCTCTTCCCACTTGAGTTGTATCCAGTCGGGATCCTGGAACACATCCATATATGCATATAAAAAATCTTCTAGTTTCTATTTATTTTTCTTAGTACACCCTCTAGGGACGCCTTTGTTTTAACTGCCACTTATACATGATGATTATCTCTTAAAAATAGTAAAACATACTTCTTGCTGGAATTGATTAGTTTCTTGGCTTGGTTAACAATTACGAGTGAAAATTTGGACTTGCCCTTGTGTGCATTGATGGTGAATGATCTTCCATCGTTGATGAGGCTATATTGGTTCACTCTCTACATGAAGATTGCATCCTACATGTACATATAGGGAATTCTAAACACCACTCCACATAATTAAGGGAGACTACATCTAGTTGTACTTCATAGATAAAATCAACATTGATAGCCAATCTAAATTTTCACTATCTGGTTACCTTTATTTCCACATTCTTATTTACCCATCCTAATGGATATGCACTTGGATGACCATGAACTTCCAATCCCAATTTATTGGACGTCTCCGTTTCAATAGGATTTCCTTGTGATCCTAAGTTGCACAAATCATCAATATTGGTCTTCTTTATATGTATCTTTATATGGAAGATTATGGTCTTTTCGTTCTCTTCATGTTGCTGAAGGCTACTCAGATTCACCTCCTTCTACATTGATGTACAAACGATATTCTCATCCATGTTCGAGTTCATTTCAACTTGGTTGCTCAAATCAATGGCCATGAGGTTCTTCTTCTTTGAATCTTTCTTTTTGTTCTTCATGTTGAGTTTTGGGTGCACTTTCTATCACTTCCCCTTTGTATGATCATCAATGTTACAATGGTTGTAGTAGTGGTTGGTATCTTTGCACTAGTTTGTTGTGGCTGCCATATTTTTGTCTTTTCCCCCTTTCTACTTCTTGTTCCCCTCCTTAGAAGTGTCCTAGTGCTCCTTCTGCTTCGGCCCACTTGATTTCCTGTTCTTCTGTCATATGTTTTCCAGGTATTATGCCTAGACACAAGCCTTGTCCATTGATATAGGTTTAAATAACATCACTTGGTTTTGTAGATGGTTGTGTAGACCCCCCAGATAATTGAGGAGTATGTCTAGGTTCTTTGGCGAGATACCCAACATTATGATAATCTTTCTAAACTCTATGGTGTACTCTTGTACACTCTACCCCTACTTCTTCCTGAAATAATTCCATTGGGTCGATTGGTCCTCCACATACTCGATAGAGAAAAAATGTGACTTTATAATGGTTTTAAAATATTCCTACTTAATCACTAGAGGTTATCCCTCCAACCTCATGATGTGAGTGTGACTTTCCCACCAAATCAAGGCATGGTCTTCCAGTTTCAATCAAGCAAACAAAATCATTTATTCTTCCTCTATATGATGAACACGAAAATAAACTTCTAATTGTTGTAACCATTAAATTAGTTTCAAACAAACAATCTCACCTTGATATTGCTTGATTTCAACTTTCACATCCATTTTGAATAGGGATTGCAAATGGTTCAACATACTTGAACTGGGTAGCTCTTTTTGGGGTTCTTTCTTAGGATCCTTATTTATTTCTTCCCAACCTCCATATATCCTCTCTTATCAAACCTCTACATTATAACTCCCATCTTCTCTGAATATATCAAGCTTATTGGTTAGGGCCACCATGAGGAGGCTCACATTATGCTTTATGTCTACAACTTGAAGTTCCAACTATGCAAACTTCTCCTTTGCGGTATCTTAAGGGTTATTAATAAATTCCTTGACCATGGTTTGGTTTTTGTGTTTAGACTTACAAATATCTATCCCTAAAACTACCCAAAATAGACCCACATAAACCTACTACGATACCAATATGATTCATAAAATTCCATGGATATTCCACTAGATAATTTGTCACAACAAGTCTACTAAATATACTAGAAAATATGAAATATACACTATGAGGGTTTATTTCTCCTTAGATTTCTAGATCCATTAATTATTATTTATCGCATGTGTTTACAAATTATAATCACACAAAAAATATAGAAAAATGAAATAAAAATTTGCATACCACCATTGACGCAATATATATCTTGAGAAACCATTTTAGGAGGAAACCCAGTTAGAAGGTGAGGCTTCTTCGCTCTTGTACTCTGAATGGAAAATGGATCAAAGTACAAAGAAGTAAGGCCTGTGGCCCATGGGATGCTATACTGCACAAATCCTCTTATTTTAATCTCTTGCTATCCCTCTTGGATATTTTTCTCCTCTATGGAACAAAATGCTCTCAAATAAAATGGAACCCCTTTTCCTCCTAGTGGCTCAGTTATAACATAACCCAATAACCTACTAGTGGTTAGGTTTGAATCTTTAAACAATTAAAAATAGTTACAGTACTAAACCTTCTAGTTTATTCTTCATCATGATCGTGTGGCTAGCCCAACATTCCATGAGTAATTGGGGTTAGCGTGGCATCCTCTTGAATTATGGTGGCCAAAATAAGAAAGTCAACTTTTGAGTTGCATAAATTTTACATATAGATTCCAATTGAGGCAATTGTTGCACTATTGGAAAGGAATCAATGTTTAGAATAACACAAAAGAATTCTTCTCTTAAAGCACAAATTTTTAGAGCCAATAGTGTTAAATGCCTCAAACAACTCTTGGAAGGATTCAGACCCCAATCTACCAAACCGGGTCTCGCTGGTAAAAATGGTCCTATGAGCTTATTCCTTCAAATTTTCCACTTTGAACACATCAAAATGATCCAATCTAGTTCACGCCTCACCATTTTGGGAGGATTTATGTCCTGAAAAGATTCTACTAAATGAGGCGAGGAAGATTTCCTCCACCTTCTCTTTAGTGTACCATTTATCTGTCCTTTCAACCCAATCTACCAAAGGTCATGCTACCCTTTTCTTGTAGTTCTAGACCTCTTCTCTAAAATTGTATCCTCTTTCAACTTTGCATGACCATGTAGTGCCAAATCCTCCATAGAATGTAGGACATGTTCCTCTTCATAATCTAGAATAGAAGGCTCATAAAGTTTCATATTCTCTACATTCACCACTGAGTAAATGCACATGTATGAGGGAAGAATGAGTCTATCGACATCATCTCCCATATTTTTTAGTATCTCAAAGGTACCATATCAAAGAACCTTGATTTTATTACTAGGACCTAGTAGTCACTCCTTGTTCAATAGTAACCATATTTTGTCTCCCACCTTGAAGGTTTTTTTTTTTGTGTGTGTTGATGATGCATAGTATTATATTTTTCCTATGACTTATGCATTGTCTTGTGTATATATATATGGATCTTCTGGATCTTCTCAATAATATTTTCTTCCCTTAAGGCATATGTTGTAAGATCCTCCCTTACTCATCCTTACTTCCTATATGTAGTATCTAAAGGTGAAGGTGAAAATATCCTAACCAAGTTTCAAATGTGGACTCACAAGTAGAAGTGTGGACTACTATGTTATAAGAACGTTGGATATATACCAAATTTTTTTCCCAAGTATTTGGATGCTTCTAATTGTAAACCCTTTAAAGCTACACCAAAGCCATGACGACTACTTTTGTTTTCAAATTTATTTTTGGATGGAATGTTGTAGGCCTCTTCAACTTTGTGTCCATCTTCTCCCAAAACATAGTCCATAATGCACTAAGAAATATTATGCCCATGTTTGAAGTAATTCTCCATGGTATCCCAACATGCACCAAAACCTATTTGAAGAAAAAAATTGTTGCTTCTTTCCCACCAATAGTCTATTTACAGGGCATTAGGACACACATCTTCCTGGACTTGTTAACTACCATGAATAGGTAGACATGACCATTCTTGGTTGTTGGTAAATCTCCCATGGAAATAATTTCTCAAGGATGAGTGGGTACATGTACGAGATTATATAGACCCTGTTTCCTATTTCTAGGCTTGTTGGTACAAAAAATCATGTATCCTCTTATGAACCTAGTTACCTATTCTTGCATCTTGGGCCAATACACATACTTATACAAGTTAGCCATTGTCTTCCCTACACCAGTGTTCCCTACAACATTGGAGGTGTGAGCCTCTCTAATTTGCTTTAGTCACTCACCTTTATGAACACATAACTTATCTAGCTTGTAGAGTATCCTATCTTAGAGATGGTAGTTAATTGTGCTATCACCATCGTGCACATGAATATGGATCTACAACTATTGAAACACCTCTTGAAGTCATCATCCTTTGAATATGCCTATTTGTATGCATCATGGGTGAATAGATCTGTGTGCATCAAATCTCACAAAGTTGTAATCTTTAATATGGGTGGTATTGAAAGCATGTCGGACAACTTGTTGGTGTTTCCCTTCTTGTACTTGATCTCTAAATTAAATTGATGTAAAAATGCCATCCACTTGTAATGTTTGGTTTGTTGTAGCTTACTATTTTCATATATATATTGTAGAGGTTGGTGATATGAGTGGATTAATTTGTTCTTTCCCATTAGATAATGTTTCCACTTCTTCACATGCACGAGGGCACAAAGCTCCTTATCATAGGTAGGGTAGTTAAGAATTTTCCCATGAAATACTTCAAAATGATAAAATACAAGGCTTCCTCCCTGCATCAAGACCACTCCCATAACATGCCCACTCACATTTATCTCCATTTCGAAGGGATGCTACAAGTTCATTAATGCCATAAATGGTGCTTGAATGATCTTGTTATGTAACTCCTCAAAGGCCATTTGCTAACCATGTTGCCACTGGAAACTCTTACTACTTGCTCTTATGATGTGGAGTGGTGTTGCTACTGCTAAAAACGAGACTATGAATTTCCTCAAGTACAATGTTTCCCTAGTGGAGGTCCCAACCTCAAAAAAAATTATAGGCACCACCCACTTCATGATGGCCTCCATCTTTGCAAGATCTATCTTTATTTATCCTCCACATAACACATACCCTAGATACACCAAAGATTGCTATGAAAACTCACACTTCTTATCATGATATTCCAATAGTTGGTGCTCCTTTAATTCCTCTAGTGCTTATGTCAAATGTGATATGTGCTCCTCCCAATTAGCATTATATACATGTATATAATCCAAATAGACAATAAAAGATGAATATATAAAAGGGAACAATATATCATTCATTAACCTCATAAAAATTGTTGGGGCATTGCATAGGAAAAACAACATGGCTAACCGCTCATACAAACCTTGCCTGGCTTTGAAGGAATTCTTGTAGGTATCTTCTTCTCTAACTCGAACCTAATGATATCCAGACTTCAAGTCCAGCTTGGTGAAGTATTTCGTTTGTTATAATTGATATAGTAGTTCATCTATTCTGGGTAAGGGGCACCTGTTCTTGAGCATAATTTTGTTTAATTCCCTGTAATATATACACATCTTCCAAGCCCCCTTGTTCTTTAGCATAACAATGATGGGTGACCCACATGGAAAGGTATTTGGTTGATTGACACCTTCTTCAACTAGATGATGTAATTATTTCTTCACCTCAGTTGCTTCAATAAAAAACTACGTGTACAACCCAATGTTTAACAATGGTGAGTATGGAAATAGATTTAAATCATGCTCCACTTCCCTCTCATGTGGTATCCCTTTAGGCTCCTGGAACACATCCCTATATGCCTGCAGGAACTCTTCCATTTCTTGTTTCTGTTTCTTAGTATACCTCTCCATGGAAGCCCTTTCTATCATTGACTCTTCTACTGATTGGTTTTCTCTTAAAAATAGTAAAACATGCTTCTTGCTAGAATTGATTAGTTTCTCGGCTTGGTTATCACTTAGTAGTAAAATTTTGGACTTGCCCTTGTGTGCATTGATAGTAAACAATCTTCCATCCTTGACGAGGCAGTATTGTTTGGATATTTGAATGAATATTTCATTTTACATGTACATATATGCACTTCCAAACACCACTCCACCTACATCAAGGGGAAATACATCTAGTTCTACTTTATTATTAAAATCAACACTGGTAGCAAATATATTTTTGCACTATTTGGTTACCATTATTTCAACATCCTTATTTATCCATCCCAATGGATATGGGCTTGGATGATCATGAACTTCCAATCCTAATTTGTTGACTAGCTTTACTGCAATGAGATTTTCCTATGATCCTAAGTTGAACAGAGCATCAATCTTGGGCTTTTGAACCCATATCTTTATATGGAAGAGTCTAGACATTTTATTCTCTACCTATTAGTGAAAGCTACTAAAATTCACCTCCTTCTACATTGATTTACATGCAACACTCTCATCCATGTTTGGGCTACTTTCAACCTATTTTCTTGAATCAATTCCCATGAGGTTCTTCTTCTTTGAATATTTATTTATGTTCTTTGGATTGAGTTCTGGTTGCAACTTCTATCACTTCTCCTCTATATGACCATTAATGTTACAATGGTCGTAGTGGTTTTTTGGATCTTTACATTGGTGTGATATGGCTATTGTCTCTTTGTCTTGTCCCCTTTCCAATTCTTCTTCCCCTTCTTAGAAGCATCCTGGTGCTGCTTCAACTTTGACCTACTTTATTTTCCTTTATTATGGCCTATGTTCTCTAGGTATTATGCATGTACACAAGCCTCATCCATCGATATAGGTTTCAACAACATCACTAACTTCTCTATATGGCTATATAGACCCCCCAAATACTTGAGGATCATTTCTAGGTTCTTTAGGGATATACACATAATTATGAAGATCTTTCTAAACTCTATCATGTACTCTATACACTCTTCCCGTACTTCTGCATGAAGTGATGCCAATGGATCCACTAGTCATCTACATACCTGATATGGTAAAAGTTTGAGGTTATGATGATTCTAAAATCCTCCCACTTGGTCACTAGAGGATCCCCCTCCAACCTAAAGGTTTCAATGTGGCTTTCCCAGTAGCTCAGAGCATGGCCCTCTAATTTCAACTAAGCAAACATAATCTTCCAATATATGGTGAAAACTAAAATATACTTCTAATTGTTGAAACTATTGATTTAACTTCAAAGTTTCAATCTCACCTTGATATGGCTTGATCTCCACTTTTGCTTCCATTTTGACTAGGGGCTATTAATGGTCCACGACACTCAAATTGGGTTGATCTATTTTGGGTTTGTTCTTCGACTCCTTCTCTGTTGTTTCTCGATCTCCTAATATCCTCTTTAATAAGAACTCTTCTTTAGAATGCCCATATTCTCTGAATACTCAAAGATTATTGGTTAGGGCCACCATGAGGAGGATCATATTACAGTTTATATCCACAACTTCTACTTTGAGCTGTGCAAACCTCTCGTCTTTGGGATCTTGAGGGTTATTGATAGATTCATGAACCATGCTTGGGCTTTTATGACTTTCAACTTACTTATATTGATCCCTGAAACTCTCCAAAATATGTAAAGAAACCTACTCTGGTACCAATATGATCAGTAAAATAACATGGATATCCCACTGGAGAATTCGTCACAAGTGAGCTAATAAAATATATTAGAAAATTTGAAATCTACACCATGAGGCTTTATTTCTTCTTATATTGCTATATATGTTAATTATTGTTTGTTGTGTATGCATAAAAATTATAATTATGAAGAAAATAGATAACAATGAAAAAAACCTCACAAACCATAATTGATACAAGATATATTATGGGAAACCCCTTTGGGAGAATACCCAACTCGAAGGTGACACTACTTTGCTCTCTTTCTTTGAATGGAAAATGGGTGCAAGTACAAGGAAGTGAGGCCTAATGCCCATGGATGTTATAGTGCACAAACCCTCTATTTTTTTATCTCTCCATATCTGTCTCAATTACTCTGCTTATTTATGGAATAAAATAGACTCGAATAGAATGGAGCCCATTTTCCTCCTAGTGGCCTAGTTATAACACATCCCAATAGGCTACTAGTGGCTAGGTTTGACTCCCTGAACTCTTAAATAGAGTTAAAATATTGACCATTCTAGATTCTTCTTCATGATGATGACGTGGCTAGGCAATTTTCCATGATTAATGGGGGCTGCCATGGCATCCTCTTGAATTATGGTGGTCAAAATAGGAAGTTCAACTTCTGAGTGGCATAACTTTTTCATACAGACTTCGATTGAGAAGATGTTTGAGATGTTGGAAAGGTATCTCTATGTAGAATAACACAAGAATGCACCACACAAAAGTGACAAAGTTTTGTCCCCACAAAAAATGCCATTTAATGCCTTAAACTGCTCCCGGAAGGTTTCAGATCCCAATATGCCAAATTGGGTCCCATCGGTAAAAATGCTATTGTGAGTAAATTCCTCCACTTTGATCACTTTTAAGGCATCGAGATGGATGAAAAAAGATATAATTATTAATTCTGGATCACCTCCCAATTTTTGGAGGATTTTGGTCCCCAAAAATTTCTACTAAAAGAGGTGAAGAAATTTTTCCTCCACCTTCTCTCAGGTGCACCATTGAGCCTTCATGTAAGATGTCCTTTTAACCCAATATGCCAAAGATCATGCCAACCATGTTTTATAGTTTTGGACCTCCTCTGCAAAACTACATCCTTTGTCAACTCTTCCTGAGGATGTCATGCCATAGTCCTTTACAAAAGGTAGAAATTGTTCCACTTCCTAACCTAGCATGGAAGCCTCATAGAGTTTCAGATTCTCTACATTCACCACTTAGTAAATTTGCATGTATGGGGGTATAATGAGTCTATATGAATCATCTCTCACCTTTTCCAGTATTTCAAAGGCGCCATGTTGTAGAGCCTTTATTTTATTACTAGGACCCTATAGGTGCTCCTTGTTCAACTGTAACCATGCTCACCTTGAAGGACTTGTTTATTCTATGTTGATCATGCCTAACCTTATATTTTTATTATGACTTCTACAATGTCTCCTTTACTTGTATATGGATTTGCTTAATCTCCTCAACATTTTTTTCTCCCCTTAAGGCTCCCTTACTCCTCATTGCTCCCCATATGCGATATCCAAATTTGAAGGTGGAAAGTATCCAAAACAAGTTTCAGATGGGGGAATTACTAGTAGAAGTGTGGACTACTCTATTGTAAGAGTGATGCATATTTACTAATTTTTATCCCAATTATTCAAATGCTTCTAACTATAATCAATCAAACACTGCACCAAAGTCTTGTTGACTACTTTTTTCTACTCATCTATCTGTGGATGGAATCTTGTAGACCTCTTCAACCTTATGTCCATCTTCTATGTTACAGGACATTTTGCCACATCTGGTCAATAGGTCTACAAACTAGATCAACCAATGTCCTTTTACCCCTAATCGTCATCCTTGCACAAATACCTAAGCATGAATTTGCCTAATCCCTAAGTTTCTGCATGAAACTACTTCATTTCAATCAATTTAAGGACCAACACACTTTTTTGACTTGAGACCTGTGTTCATATACAGATTGTCACTTACTGGAGTGGGATGATCACCTACAGGTTGCCCTATGTTGGGGGTGCGTTGACTATATAAATTCGGGAAAAATAAAAAGAATCTTGAAGCTTCCTCTTCTAGAAGCTTCTAGGAGTTGTTATAACTATTTACCTCAGATGAAAGTATTGAATCCTATCCTATCCTTTCTTGGAGTTTTCATCCCTTATCCCCTGAGCTCATCATCCCATCAAGAGTGGATCTCAAGCCTAGATTGGTAAATGGATAAGAACTCCCAACTTACCATCCTCATTTATATATTTGTGGCCATCCCCAAGCTAGGGGTTGGCTTTTGGAGATCGATTCTACCCTTATGATGTTGATGTGAGATTAATTATTCCATGCATTACGGTGAGATATAGGTACACTTTTTGGCAAAGAAGGAACAAGTAAACTTGGAGGAGCTTGTCTACAATATCAACTCGTATATTTGGTTATAACTCACTCCATTTCTATTAATGCAAAGAGTTCTTTGTTTTCTTATATGTGATGTTATGATTTCATATATTTCGATGCCATGTTGATCCATTGAATGAAGCGATTATAAGATGCTACATAGATAGTGTAGATCATTGTCCTATGTTGTTTGATTGTGCATGTTCTAATTATAGCAATCAAATCTAGGATTGGAGCATACATGGCAAGAGAGGAGCAAAGCATACGACATATTACAGATAGAATTCATCTCATTATCTATTTAATTTTAAGGAAAACATTAGCTTCTTTGTCTTTCTGTTGTTCTACGCTAGGCCACCCAATCTAGGGAAGATACTTCTATCTGCAATAGTAGATTCTATATAACATTCTACCATAATTTAGTTTAGAATCCACTAAGAAATCTTGTGTAGCTATTTGAAAAAGCGCTCCTTGGTATCCCAAAGTGCACCCACACCTATCCAAAATAATAAGTTTTCTACTTCTTGCATGTTTAAGGTCTTTTTACAAGGCATTAGGACACACATCTTGTTGAGCCTGTCAACTACCACAAACCAGTATTTATGTCCTTTCCTAGTTGTTGGTAAAACTCCCATAATGTCCATGGAAATTCTTTCCCAAGGATGAGTGGGTATAGGAAAGGGATGATATATATACTTTATTTCCTATTACTCAAATTTTTGGTACAATAAATCATGTATCCTCTTACCAACCCAACTACCTTTCTTGTAGGCCAATACATATAACTCTACACATTGGCCACTAACTTCCCTACACTAAAGTGCCTTACAACATTAGAGGTGTGAACTTATATAATCAGTTGCAATCAATCACCTTTTATGAACATATGATTTGTCCAACCTATAGAGTAATCCATCATAAAAATGGTTGTCAATTGTGCCATCACCATCTTGCGCATGACTCTACCTATGAAAATACTGAAACACCTCCTCAAAATACTCATTTTCTAAATATGCCTCTTTGTATGAATCACGGGTGAATGGTTCCATGTGCATTATAGTTACCCAAGTTGTAATATTTTACAGGGATTACCTTAAAAACATGTTGAAAAACTTGTTTGTGTTGCCATTCATGTACTTTATCACTAAATAAAATTGTTGTAAAGACCCCATCGACTTGTAATGCATTGTTTGCTACAACTTTCTTTGGGCTTGTATATACTATAGTGGATGGTGATATGTGTATATTACAATCTCCTTTCCTATTAGTTAATGTTTCCACTTCTTCATATCTTGCAGCAAGGCATATATCTCCTTATCATAGGTAGGGTAGTTAAGAAGTATGAGCTCCTTATCATACTTCAGTAATTCCGAAATTAGTTCTTGAATAATATTCTTCTTGAACTACTCAAAGGCCCTCCAATAACACTTTCACCACTAGAAACTCTTTCTACTTGATGTTATGGCGTGGAGTGGTGATACTACTATTGAAAACAAGGCTATGAATTTACTCAAGTATTGTTCTACCCCAACGAAACTCTTGACCTTGGAAACATTAGTGGGAATCAACCACTTCATCATGGCCTCCATCTTGGAAGGATCCATATAAATCTCTCCTCCACATATCACATACCCCATATACACCAAAGATTATTGTGTAAACTCATACTTCTTAATATTTTCCAGTAGTTGGTGCTCCTTTAATGTCTCTATCACATGCGTCAAATGTGAGATGTGCTCCTCCAAGGTAACACTATATATCAACATATTATCTAATTAGACAATAAAAAATGAATTTATAAAAGGGATCATTAACCTCATAAAGGGTTGGTGCATTTCCATGCCAAATGACATGGCTAACCATTTATACAAATCTTTTCTGCTTTTGAAGATGGTATTCTAGGTATCTTTCTCTTTGACTCAAATATGGTGATATACATACTTTAAGTCCAATTTTGTGAAATATTTAACTTGCTTTAACTAATCTCATAGATCATCTATCATGGTTAATGCCCTATAATTTGTACACATCCACTAAATACCATCCTCTTATGGCACAAAAATGGTGGGTGACCCACATGGCGAGGTAATTGGTCGAATGACACCATGTTCCAGTAGTTTTTGCAACTATTTCTTCACCTCATTTGATTTTATAAGAGATTCCCTATATAGCCCAATGTTTGGAAATGGGAAGCCTGGTAGTAGCCAGATATCATGTTCCACTTCCCTCTTAGATAGTATCCCTTTGGGATCCTGAAACAAATCCCTTTATGCATGCAATAAATCTTCCAGTTTCTATTTCTATTTCTTAGTACACCCATCTAGGGATGTCTTTTCTCTCACTGAATCTTATACAAACTATTTTTCTCTTAAAAGTAGTAAAACATACTTCTTGCTAGAGCTGATCAATTTCTTGGCTTGGTTAGCATTTACTAGTGAAATTTTGGACTTTCCCTTTTGTGCATTGATGGTGAAAGATATTACATCCTTGACGATGTGTTACTAGTTGGATCTTTGCATGAATATTGCATTTTGCATGTACATATAGGGACTTTCAAACATCAATCCACATACATCAAAGGGAACTACATCTAGTTATAATTCATCGATAAAATCAACGTTGATAACAAATATAATTTTAAATTGTATGGTTAGTTTTATTTCTGCATCCTTATTTACCCATCTCAATGAATATGGGTTTAGATGATAATGAATTTCCAATCCTATTTTGTTGACCAACTCTGTTGCAATGAGATTTGTCTGTGATCCTGAGTCAAAAATAGCATCAATCTTGGTCTTCTTAACCTATACCTTTGTATTTCAGAGTTTGGTCTTTTTTTCTCTTCCTTTTTTCTAAAGGCTACACAAATTCACCTCCTTCCACATTGATTTACATACGATATTCTCATCCACATCTAATTTTATTTTAACATGGTTACTAAAATCAGTGGCCATGAGGTTCTTCTTCTTTGCATATTTCTTTATATTATTTAGGTTGAGTTATGAGTGCAACTTCCAGAACTTATCCTCTATGTGGTTGTCAACGTTACAATGGTTGCAATGATTGTTGGGATCTTTTCACTAGTGTGTTGTGGCTACTGCTTTTTTGTGTTTGTCCCATCTCCACTTCCTCTTCCCCTCCTTAGAAGCATCTTGGTTCTCCTTTTGCTTCAAACCACTTTGTTTCCATTTCTTTTGGCCTATGTTCTCTAATTACTATTCCTGCACACAAGCTTCATCCACTGATCTAGTTTTGAACAACAAAAACTTGTGTCTACAGATAGTTGTGTAGACCACCCAAATACTTGAGGTGTACTTCTGGGTTCTTTGAGGAGATACCCAACATTATGGAAATATTTCTAAACTCTGTAGTGTAATCCTATAGGATTTGCCCCTACTTCTACCTAAAGTAATGCCACTGGATCCATTGGTACTATACATACATGATAAGGGAAAATTGTGACTTTATGATGGTTTTAAAATGCTTCCACTTAGTCACTAGATGATATCCCTCCAAACTCAAGGTCTCAATGTGGCTTTCTCACCAGGTTAGGGAATTCCCCTCTAATTTCAACTGAGAAAAATAAAACCTTATATTCTTCCTCTATATGATGAATAATAAAATAAAATTCTACTTGTTGCAACCAATGATTTAGCTTTAGAGCATCAATCTCACCTTGATATGGCTTGATGTCAACTTTCTCTTCCATTTTTAATAGGGGTTGTGAATGCTTCATGATACTCAAACTGGGTTGATCATTTTTAGGTTCTTTCTTTGGATCCTTATTTATTTCTTCTCGATCTCCTGATCTCTCCTATGACTAGACCTCTGTTTTAGAACCCCCATCTTTCTTGAATAGCCTAAGCTTATTATTCAGGGTTTCCATGAGGAGGCTCACATTACAATTTATATTCACAACTTGTTCATCTAGCTACACAAACCTCTCCTCTGTGGGATCTTGAGGATTATTGACAGATTCATTGGCTATGTTTAGTTTTTTATGACTTTTAGCTTATAGATATCAATCCTTGCAACTCCCCACAATATATCAAAGAAACCTGCTCTAATACCAATATGATCTGTACACTATCAAGGATCTTCCACTAGACAATTCATCGCAAGAAATCTACTAAAATATATTAGAAAATCTGAAATCTACGCTATGAGGGTTTGTTTCTCTTTAGATATATGGATCTATTAATTACTATTTATTGCATATGCATACAAATTATAATTATGTAGAAAATATAGAAAAATGTAATAAAACTTCACAAACCATAATTAACACAAGATATATCCCTGGAAATCCTTTCAAAAGGAAACCCAACTGGAAGGTGAGGACGGTCTGCTTCCTTTCTCTGAATGGAAAATGGATGCAAGTACAAATAAAATTTGCATGTGGCCCATGGGCTACTACAGTGCAAAAATCCTCTCTATTTTCTCTCTCACTATGTAATGTGTTATCACAAAATCAGTACTGATGGCTGCTAATCAGTTAGACTCTATGTAACTATTTCAGACCAGACTCTTGGCTAAGGATTAGCCTCCTTAACCTGAGAGGGCTCTCTCAAAATAAACTACTGATTTATCTTTAAACACTAAGAGGGCTAACTCTTTTAATGAGAACTTAAATAAACATGATGGTTGGAAATACAGTTACATGTACATAAATGTTGTCCAAAGAAATGCAGTTACATGTACATAAATGTTGTCCAAAAAAAAAATTTCATTGTCAAAAATAGGTGTCAAATAGTTGTTGTCCTATGTTCGTTACTTAGGGACCATGTTTTAGAAAGTTATTAATGAAAATCATTTTCAGATACCGTTAGTCATCCTCCATCATGATTGTATAAGCCCTGTCTTATCTTGCTTATGTCACTGGCCCTTTTCGCATTTTCGCAGCGCAGTTTTATTGGCTGATTTGGCAGCGCAATGATGTTTTAGCTTTTTCGCAGCATGTTAGTAACCAGCCATTTCGTAGCGCATTTTGATAATTTATAACTATCTGCGCTACGAAATCGCGGATTCGGGAATTTTGCAGCACTGATTCTTAAAATGTCATGTCTGGGGGGATGAGTCAGTGTGTCCGTCCGTTTATTGTCAGTTGGCGTCCTTTCCAAGTGATTTTGAGCCATCATTCCACTAATAGGTTCATAGCCACGCACATAAAAATCATTCAAATGGTTTTGTAATGCATGGCAGTGTTATGATGCCTGTTAGTGATGCATGAACTGACCCGTTTGTATGATGAGACTGTTTAATAGCCAAATGAGCCCGAGTTTCTTCCTTAAAGAACCTGATTGCAAGCGAGCCTGCGTTCCAAAATTTGAATTGGCCATTTGAGTTGTAGCCGGTGGTGTCTCTCTGTGCGAAAGTTTTCAAAGCAAAATGGAGAAGAAGGGGCATCGGTCTGGAAGATGTCAAAGAACAGAACCTGTGGGATTGGGCCTTACATTAAGAGATGAAGGTGTAAGACAAGCTTTTCAGGATGCTGGTTGCTAGACATTTTGTGAGAAGTTGCAGGGTGGGCATGCTGAGGTAACAAAAGCATTTGCCTGAAATTTTACAGTTTTAGGTTCTAAAGTGTCTATGTTAGAATTCCCAGTATCTCCAGAGGTTATTGCTAGGGTGACTGAAATTCCGAGAGGAGGGCAGGAGTGGTTGAAAAATTTCAAATTTGATATGAACCCCTGCAAGGAATTCTTGAAGGAACCTTATGTAGATGAAGATCTTACAAAGGCTATGCCAAGGAATTATGTAAAGGAACACTATGCACTTCTCCTTACATGTATTCAAAAGTATTTAACATGTGAAGGGAGATATACTAAAGTTTACTCCTATCATTTTAAGCTGTTGCTACATTTTACAGGCAAAGCATCTATGGATATCCCATTCTTCTTGTTTCGTAGCCTCAGCAAGATGTGTGATAAAATTCAGCTAAAAAACGATAACTGTGAGACATCACTTTTTCATCATGGTTTAGTGAAATTGTTAGTGTTGGATGGTCTACAGAAAATTGGTCGGGATTGGGATTCTTTTATTTTTATGGCTGGTTTTCAGAGTAAGACAGGCCTCACCCCATTGCCTGTTAGAGAAAGAGAAAAGTCAGTTGAGGAACCTACTCTCGCTGAGCTTAGAAAGGAGATAAAAGGCAAGAAGAAGACCAAGACTCAATTGAAGGAAGTAATGAAGCCATTGGTTATCAAAGAACCATCTCAACCATCACCAAAGGAGAAGGTCAAGCACAAGAAAGATGCACCTGGGTCAAGTGGGGCTGAACAGGTATCAAGAGTTAAGACCAGAAGTCAATTAAGCAAGGAGAAGGGCAAATCAGTAGCTGTTGAAGAAAGTCCAATATCGAAGGCTAGTTTAAATGATTTGCTTGAGGCTATTGATTTTGAACAGGCTAAATCAGTGCATATTGAGCCAATGCATATTGACTTAACTCAATCATCACCAGAGAGCACTAAAAAATCAAAGGCTTCGAAGAGGTTAAGGTTTGATGAACCTGGTAAAGAATTTGTGTTCAAACCACGAAGGCCAGTTACAAGGAAACAAATTAAAGAAGCTGAGAAAGTGCATGAAGAGGAGGTGGCTGTAAAGTTGCCCAGAACAGAGAAAGCTGAACAACTGCCCAAAGCAGAAGAGGCAGAGAAAATAAAGAAAAAACCTTTTACAAGAAAACAAGCAAGAGAAATGGAAAAACAATCCAGAACAGAAGAAGCAAAGGAAACCAAGGAAAAAGTTCCAAATAAAAAAATCACCATTTCTCAAGAAACAAAGACTTCATCTTCAAAGGACCAGTGGGAGGCAACCAAAAAAGAAGTGGCTAAGATGGAGAGGGTCGTAGCTGAAATCGCAGCCATGGAAAAAGAGGTTGCAAAATTAAAAGCACAGCTAAATAAATTAGCTGCCAAGTGAAATTGCAGATTCTAAGTCAGGTGGTGTTCCAAAGTTTTGCTTAATTTTGCTTAAGTTCATTGTTTTTTAAGGCATGTAAGCACGGCTATATAAATCCAAGGTAAAATATAAGTTTTCAAACCGGTGGCAGAGCTGTTACAGTCACAGTCAATATTGAGACATTCACTAAAGACTGTGTTTCTGAAAAAACAGCAGTTTCGTAACGCGCTACGAAACTGCTGTAGGTGCTGTTTTTTGAAGAAAATAAACAGTTTAATGGTGAGGTTAGCAGATTTTGAAGAAAATGCCTAATGAACATCAAGGAGACCACATAAGGCTATCAGGGCCATTCAGATAATGACAAGTGTGCATTCACCATAAAGGTAAAATATTTTGTCTTAAGCTATAGCTTTAATAAAGGTACTTTATTACCGGTGGTTAGGGTTTGGCTGAAGATGCATACGAGGATTTGGGCTTGTACACCTGTTCAATCAACAAGGCTTCCAACATATCTGGAAATATGGTGATGCTCATCAATTTTGGGATATTAAAGAGCTGGGAACATATTGCTTAACTTTCGGAGGATGGTGGGAAACAAGGACCGAGAAAACAGGGGTTTGTTCTTATGATCAATGAACCATCAACACATTCAGCATCCAATGCTAATCTTGTTTCTTGCATCCTTATCTCAGCTATCACGGCCAAAACTAAAGGAGACAGCTGTTGAAGATCTAGAAAGGAATCATGATACGAGGAGAATAAAATTAGAGTTTAAGTTTGATTAGGACTCTTTGTAATTACAGTTCAATACTTAGTGGATTTAATGAGTCTGTTAAAATAGATAGAGGTAGTTAATGACAGTCATCGAGCTCCCCTCATGCTTGAGGAGGAGGCTCAAAGTAGTTAAGAATGTTTTTCTATATATAGATGAAACTCTGATGTAATGAGGGTTGGATGTTTATGCAAAAAACAGAGTTTATATTGGCCTGTGTAAAAGACTTTGTACAGTAATAGAAAGACTACTTTTTCTTCTCAAGATTCATACTTTGTTCAAATGCTCAAGATGTATGTGGTTTTGTATTATCCATCATATTTTACAGCTTTATAGGTATACAATCACTCTGAATTCACCTAGTGCTCAGACTTCCTGTGTATACTTATGAGTTGAGGTTCTTTGAGAAATGTTTTGAGTGTTTAAACATTACATGCCTTGACTTCCATGAATGAGTAGTTGATAGTTTACTGAAAAGGTGTTTGACTCCATGAGCCCAATGGAAGAAATGTTATGTTGTCTGTCCAACAAGCATGTTTATTAAGTTTTCATTTCAAGAGTTAGCCCTCTTTGTGTTAATGATAAATCAGTAGTTTATTTTGAGAGAGCCCTCTCAGGTTAAGGAGGCTAACCCTTAGCCAAGAGTCTGGTCTGAAATAGTTACATAGAGTCTAACTGATTAGCAGCCATCAGTACTAATTTTGTGATAACAGTGTTGAAGAGTTATTTGAATTAAATGTAAGTGGAGAAGGATTAACGAGGCAAGTGGACTAACATCCTAGCATCATCCCATATCCTAACCTTGAGAACCATCAACATAATTTCACTCTCAAACGTAGATGTATTCTCCTGTTGGGAATAGGATTTTGGCAAACACATGGCATGAAGGTTCATCGACAGGAGTAGGGCGGGACAGATGTAAGCAAGGTCTCGATATTAATAAATTCAAGGAGGATGTAAGGGTTTATTTCCACACAGTCAAATAATTTCATTCACATTAAAAATATAGCAACTTCATCGTGATCACTGAGATTTTTAATGAAACCATATCCAAATCCAAGTGCTTGGCTAGATGGAGGTACATTGTAGGTGATCGCATTAAATTTGAAGAGGAAATTATTGACTTGAAGATGGAGGTTTTTCCAGGATATAAGCCAAGTTAGAGTATCAATTTCTCATTAGCAATGCAATTTTGGCTGTTCAGTTGCAAGGTGGAAGGATCGGTTAATTGTGAGGTTCTATCCATGGAATCATCATCGATGAAGGATAAAGAGGATCTAGTAACCACTTGGGTTATCTCATGGCTACAACGAAACATATTTTGACCCTTTTGAATATACCAGGGGATATGCGTGAAATGGAGGTAGAGGCCCAATTAAATTTGTTGAACCAAGAGTTTTGTCTACTTCAAACAAAACTAAAGACGCTTCAACTACATTATTATATGATAAAACTCTACCTTGTTGATCTGGATTTAAATAGGAACGCAACAAATTACAGAGATAACCATAAACATAGAGATGCAATGGAAATAATACTTCATTTCATTAATGTAAAATACTGAAATATGCTTACAAATAGAAATGGAAATAAACTAGCTAGGGAAATGGTAGCTTATCTCTAAGAAGAGATGTGGTGGTTACACGCCTCTAAACTGTGTTACAATGAGGCTCGAAGGCCTATTTATTGTTGAGAAATAACGAAAAACCCTTAACATCCCAAAACCTAACCCTAGAAGATGAAATGCCAAATTGTGGGCCCCGTTTTGGGTAAGTTGGTACATCAACTTCCCGGGGTCGTAACTTTGGCACCCGATCTTTGTTTGACGCATACAATAGCTCGTTAGAAATATCTATCTGAGCACTACAACTTTAGGAAGAGAAACATTGGTCCATGGACCCATATTGCTCCCAGATTTCCCAAAAAACGTTGTTTAGGGCCTCAAAATGGCTCTGGAAGTTTAGGACCCAAAAAACTGCTAAAAACAATAAATTGTGCTACAATTACAGAAACTGAAAACCTGAAAGAGATAGTTGTGGGGGTCCAAGTGGGATAGGTGGGTGGCCACCAACATCCACCTGGATCATTCCTCCCCCCTTAGGAATCAATGGTCCCCATTGCGTTGAGTTCCTCCATTTGCTGAACTTGGTCCTTGGTGAGTTGTTTTGCAATCTCTGATGTGTCCAGTAATGGTGGGAAGCATGGTCGAGGGCAGAACACATTGAACACTTTCTGCATGTGAAGGAATGGAGGAATGTTGTGCTCCAAAGCATTATTTCCCACAGCCTCGGTAATGATGTAAGGACCATGTTGGAGTGGTATGAGCTTCTAATGGGCTCTTGTAAGGCGTTATTTCTACATATGTAACCAAAATTTGTCGCCCACCTAAAACTTGTGTGGTACCCCTGTGGGTAAGGAGAAGTTGTTCCTGTGTTCTTTCATGATC
The DNA here is from genome assembly GCA_000404065.3 of Pinus taeda. Classification (NCBI taxonomy): domain Eukaryota; kingdom Viridiplantae; phylum Streptophyta; class Pinopsida; order Pinales; family Pinaceae; genus Pinus; species Pinus taeda. The sequence goes on from APFE031570880.1 coordinate 137,830, forward strand.
GTATCCCTGTGTTGCTGCTGCTGCATGGAGGAACCCTTCGCGGGGGTCATGGATCTGGCAATGATCTTCCCCTTACTTTGGGAGTGGACCAAACAAAAAATAAATTTCCTAGTCTATGATATGATCTTACTACATTTCTTAGCAGAGATTAAAGAGGTGGTGGTAGGTGGGGCTACCTCTGGTATCCTGTATAATGAATTACACAAAGAAATAATAATAGCGTGAGGCCTTGACTCATACACAGCATGTCGCCTCCATAAGTATGGCTGGCCTAATAATACATCACAAACATCTAGAGGTGCAACATCACACAATAGCTCATCTATGAAGGGTTTGATGTTGTAGGGAAGGCGACACTACTAGCGAACTCAGAGATCTTGTCCTTGGTGAAGCCACCCAATACTGTACGGCTACAGGTGTGGTGTAGTTGGTAGGCCTAACTGCTTCACGACCTCTGCTAAAATGAGGTTCTTTTGGCTCCCATTATCAACAATGAATTGCAGTGGCAAACCTTTCACCCACATTTGTGAGTGGAAAGGACACTCCCCCTCCTCTGGGTCTTCGGGCTCATTCTTCTGGATCTTAGCGGTGGCAACAGTGACATTGGACTCCGCATCAATGATCTACTTCCATTTTCCATTCCCCTTGTCGGGTTCTGACTCAGGGTCCAAACATGCATTTAATTCTGAAGCCTTCAACTCGGCCACCAACGACTGCTTGGTCCGACACTTACTTGTGTTGTGAGTGGGGCTCTTGTGGAACTCATACCACTTTCCTGTGTCCTTCTTTGACGTCGTGGTGTTGTTCTTTTCTTGTGACTTTGACGAGTTGTCTTGGGTTTCTTGTCTTGGATTTGTCCTTGGTTTTGCGATTTGGGGAAGCCTTTTCCTTGCTTTGGATTCATAGATCCAATGTCTCGCTTCTTCTGTTTAAACTTATGCTCGATTTTGATAGCGTATCGATACGTCGTGCCGAGCGAGGAGATGTTCAAGAACTCCATCTCTTCCTGGATGTACCTGTGTAGGCAACAACAGTATTTGAGTACCAAATGCAGCTCAGAGTCCTTGATACCCAACTGTGTGCAAAGTGTATGAAAAATGTTTGTGAAATCTGGCACATCTTGGTCCCTTCCCTGCCGCAGAGTGGTCCACTTTATGTATTTGTCCTCATAGCTTTTGAGAGGGTAGTACTGCTCCTTGATGGCATCCTGGAATGAATTCCATGTGGGTGCGGCTGAAAATAGTGAGCCTGTACTTTCATCCTTCTACTCATAGTAAGTTTCACACCAATCCTTGACGTGGGGGGCTGCTTTGAGAAGAGCGAAAATAATCTTTTCCCGACTGGAAAAATCATGAACAGAAAAATACCCATCTAGCGGATTTAACCATTTATCTACGTCATATCCATCTATTTGACACTCAAATATGGGGATTTCAAAATTAACATGTACCTTAAAGGTTGTGGTGTTTCCAGAGTAGCTATTGGAAGCCAATGTGTCGCCTCTGGGTAGTCGCTGAAGGATCTGGGCAAAGTTGTCCATCATCGTGTTCCTTTATCGCTCAAGTGCTTATTCGAGCAAGATTTTGATAGGATCTCCTACCCCCTCGTCTTTCTTTTCATCCACCATGGGAGGCCATTGGGATTTTTGAGGTTGGTCTTGCAAAGGTTCGACCAGTTCAAGCCCTAACTCCTTATATCCTGACCTCGTTGGGGACATGCAAAGAAAAACAGAGAAAAATCAGACCGCTCTGATACCACTGATCCGGATTTAAATAGGAACGCAACAAATTATAGAGACAACCATAAACATGGAGATGCAGCGGAAATAATATTTCATTCCATTAATGTAAAATACTGAAATATGCTTACAAACAGAAATGGAAATAAACGAGCTAGGGCGATGGTAGCTTATCTTTGAGAAGAGATGTGGTGGCTACATGCCTTTGAACTGTGTTACAATGAAGCTCAAAGACCTATTTATCGTTGAGAAACAATAAAAAAACCTTTTAACATCCCAAAACCTAACCCTAGAAAATGAAACACCAAATTGTGGGCCCTATTTTGGGTAATTTGGCACATTAACTTCCGGGGTCGTAACTTTGGCACCCGATCTTTGTTTGACACGTAGAATAGCTCGTTATAAAGATCTATCCGAGAACTACAACTTTGGCAAGAGCAACATCGTTCCATGGAACTATGTTGCTCCTAGATTTCCCAAAAAACATAATTTAGGGCCTCAAAACGACTCTCGAAGTTCAGGACCCGAAAAACTACTAAAAATAGTAAATTGTGATACAATTACGGAAACTGAAAAACTGAAAGGGACAGTTGTGGGGGTCCAAGTGGGATAGGTGGGTGGCCACCAAAATCCACCTGGATCACTTGCTAATTTGGAATCTAAGAGAGGAATAGGTTTGGAGGAGAGAAACCCAGGTGAGCATGGAGAAGAAATGATCAATGTGGATCAGTCAATAGCTCCAGAACAAGTGGAAAATCCAGAAGCGCTGGAAGATGCGATTTCAGATTTAGCTCCAGACCCACTTAGGAAAGTGGATGTGGGAAATGACAAAGACAATCTGGTAATCGGAGAGTTTAACCCATACGCACACACACACACACACATATATGCAATGTAAATATGTTTATTTTGAGCATTTTCTGGAAGGTTTATCAAAGATTTCAATTTAGAATTTTTGTATGTAGGAAGTGCAGTAGGAATTATAGTTTTTTTGGACATATTTGACCATCAAGGATAAAAATTAAACTCAAATGTAAAAGTTTCTAACCTTGAATCTAGCCCCAAATTAATATAAAATATATTTGTTTCATTAACAAAAGATTAAAAAAAAATATTACCATACAAATAATATCAATATATAATATAAAAAATAATTATCAATAATAACCCCAATTGGGGTGATTAAACATATAATATTGGGGCATGTGGCGACGGATCCCACCCTATTCTTAACTTTTCCATGATGTAAGATCCCTAATGATAGGTGGTTGGCATGCAGTAATTAATGGAATTTGCCTTCATCGCATCATTATTGTACTAGATGTGAGGCTAGTGGTCAAGAGGATAGTGGTTAAGTATCCAGATGCATTTAGAGGCAGGAACGTCATTTTGGTTTGCATTATTTAGTGTGGAGGGCTCAAGGAGCCGGTGCCAATGACTACGCTCTTGGTCAATAAGGCATACATGGAAGGGTTTTGGTCTTAAGACTTTGAGCACTCAGGTGGCTTTGCTTAGATTGCGGTTCAACAAGGCAGTAAGCGAAGGGAGACATGCGACAATCAATCAAGCCATATTGAGTTTCTGTAGGCTTATCGTATGCTCCTGAAACACCTCTAGGTAATTCATACCAAGCATAAAAACTCTAGCTCAATCTTTGTTTTTTCACTAACTCTTTTCATCTTGTGTGATACCTGGAATGCCAAGTGTGTTGAATTGGCAGTTTGGTTCAAAGAAAAAAGTTTTAGCTTCCATTCTCTATCTACTTTGGTGAGGTGGAGGGGTCTAGAGATGTTTCATTTGGGTGTTTAATTGGTTTTGTTGGTGACTTCCTGATAAATACGGGAGGAATCCCGATTATTCTGGGGAAATTTCCCTCATATTTGTAATGGGCCTAGAAGTTATTTTAGTAGTTTCATTTTGCTAATTGTAGTTCCCCTAATCCTCAAATTTGTTGGTTCCTTTTATTGTGTGAAGTGGCAGGCATATTTTATCTCCTGAGGGGTTGAGTTGGCTTATATAGAATGGTTTAGTGTGAGGCATCCCACCCTACTTAGATATGTGGTGACCATGCAATCTCGTAGTGGTGTTCTCAGTGCACATTGGGAGCCAAGGGTGGTTGTGGTATTCTGTTATTTATGAATTCTTCATTGTCTACTCACCAAGCCCAAATGTTGCATTAATAAAGAGTTTATGGAGGATTCAATGACTATAGGAAATGAGGAGATCATGGATGCACACAATAGGGACTCTCATCAAGGAAGAACACACTGTGGGTTGGATATGCGTAGTGATCAAAGACAACATCATCAATAGCAAAAACAGGGGCAGGGACAAGGAGAAACAGTGGATCCTTTGTCTCCCCATTCCCTCCCTGCAGTGTAAAATGACCCCTCTACGGTTGATAATGTGAACACTCTTTGGTAGATGTAGAACTCACTAGACCAGCTCAATCGGGCTCGTCAAGATGACCATAATGATATTGTTGACTTCATGAACCACCTCCAACGTAATCTTTGAGAGATACATGACTGATTGGTTAGTCTATGGTAGGGACAACGATGCATCTAAGAGCATCTAGATAGGTTGGAATCTTAGTTGGAACACATGGAGGGTCACGTACATTGTGAATTTCAACCCCCACCATCCCCTGGCTCATCTTCAGACCATCTTGTCCTAGTAAACTCTATTGATTCCTTGATGAGTGTTGGTTTCTTTTTTATCTTGTTAGTATTTTGACAATAGTTTCCAATTAATGTATGTTTTTCACAGTCACTTTGTAAATTCACCATGTATTTGGCAATGTAGATGTTGGCTAAAAAATATAGTTGGAGTGAAGCCAATGGGATTTTTAGAGATGTATTGAAATGATTTAATCTAATACAGTAATATAAATTTTTAACTTTAAAAAAATATTATTAATAAAAAGGAAAATATAATGTTTACTTATATTATTTATTAATTAAGAAAATTACGATATAAATAGAAATTTTTTAATTTAAATTATTTGAAATTTCAATTCATGTATTATATGACAAGCATTTTCTCTTGGATTTCTCGGGCCTTACTCACATCCATTCTCCTTTTCAAGATATTTTACACACTACCAACCTTCTTAACTTGTTAAGTCCACAAAACTACAATGAAATCGGAACGTTGCTCTCCCTTCTTATCACAGAGATAAAATATTGAATAGTCTCAATTAATCGCTTCCTTATTAAGATCCAATAGATCATATTGGTCTTAGTGGAAGTTCTTCGTCATCATCAATTTCTAAAAATGTTTTATTTATGTTATTTTATTAATAAAAATTAAAATATATATATATTTATTAACATATAAATAATACAAATACTATATTTTTTTGTTTGTCAGTGTATGTGAGTTCATAGATGACTAGTACAACTAACCCATGGTCTGAATGTATACCCTGTGGAAGTCAACCTTGAATGTTGCGTAGGTTGACAACTGTGTGTACAAGGTTGGGGACAACCTTGGATGCTGGTTAATGGCCATGCAGAGACTTGCTGCCATAAGGACCCAAAATATTTTTGTCTCTGTAATCTTCAGGGTCCTTCGTAGCCCATAAGGAAGCGAATTGTGTTGCTTCCGGGAATACTTCCTCAAGCGAAGGAAATTATCTGTCCTCCAATAATTCCCATGTGATAAGCACAATGGACAACAATAACCAAGCGCAGTGAAACACCTTGGTTTCATCCTAGACCTCTCAACAGTTCGTGAGGAACTCCTGACAGAGGTATCTAGATCAATTGAACTGCATGCCCTTCACGCACTATGCAGCTAGGGATACTACGGGCGTCGGGACTTCATCAATGCGGCATTTCCTCATCACCTTTCCTGCTAAAATTTGGGTGGTTAATTGGACTATTGGGTCTATGATAGATAGGATAAAATACCCTCATGACTTCTTCATGAGGCAAGGTCATTCTCCCCCATCTATCTGCCAAACTCATTAGCTGGGTTCAGGCCTTCATATGGCAAGTGCATTATTCTGTGAATCAACATATTTGTGATGGGTATAAGCCCTCCTATCCATAGGCACCCATCGTGTACCAATGTAAGTAGCTGGTGTACACAAATTGTGTTAATTGGGGTGCAGTGATAATGGGGCACCCACAGCAGATTAACTAACCCCGAGTTCAACACCATGGACACACTCCACTATCTCTAATGCGGTAAAACTTGACTCCGCATAGTAGACGCGCTTCATGTAATTATCCGTTGCTAAGTGTGAACACCTAGCATGATCCACAAGGTCCCAATCCTTGATTTTCAACAGTGGGATCCGTACGAGCTGCAGACCTTCAAAGGGAACCTACTCAAGTAGCAGGGGCATGGAAATGGTAAACTTCTCTGACTCTGGGTGCTTTTTGATCTTCACCTTTCCCTTCCATGGAGGGATTAGTCAAGTAGCTTTGTGATGGGCTCCACTCCTTCAACATCTATGTCTTCTCTTCCTTGGCCTTCTTCCGCCTCCAGGTCGACAATCTTCTCTGGTTTCTTATCTTTCTTTTATTTCTACACTACAAAATGCTTCCTGGGGGACTCGTGAACCAGAATTAGCCCCTTATGCTTATCCTTCTTTGGCTTGGCTGCTTGGGTTTCTTTGGCAGGGGTAGGTTTCGGCCTAGGCAACCTCGGCGCCATAGGCCCCACTTATGGAGTAGCTCCTTCAGAGGCCACATCACCACTAGTACTCATGGTTTCTATAGGGCTTAGTCCAAGCATTTTTCTAGAATGAACTTCTAATTTAGCTCAAACAACTTAGAAAGCGTAGGGCTCATGACTAAATCCTCCCAATACGATAAGTTCATAGGCGATAGACAAAAAATATCACTAGCAATTTTGAGAGCACAAAGTGTTCACTGTTGGTCTGACACGCGTAATTTATAGGGTTTTTGAGTTCAAATCCAACCGTTTACCCCAATTTCTGATAATTAATGTTGTTTTGGCACCAGATCTTCAAATATTTTTGCCAAAAATCTGCCAGCCCACTCCTCTTAATCGTCTTCTAGCCGTCAAGTCATGAAGAGTGACTCCAATAGTCACTTTTATGGTGTGCTACACAAAACCTCCCTCCATGGCATAGCTTCCTGCACGTAGCTGCCTAGGTTGAAACTTCATTATTTTCCATGCAACCCACCTGCTATGTAGTCCTCCAAACTTGGTAGTGTATGTTATGTTCCCTTGCTCCCTTGCAACTGCATGGAGCAATAAGACTGTCCTACTGCCATATAGTCATTGCGCAGGATCCTTTGTATACAACTTCAATCTGCTTCCATTCATTCTCCGCGAGAAGGGTTCCCCATTCAACTTTGCGAGCTGAATTATGCCTCCATCTATAATTTCCTTTATAATATATGTCCCTAGCCAATGCATTTGGAATTTCCCCGGAAACTTAGTGAATTTACTATCATATAACAAGACAAAATCGTTTACCTTGAAAGTACGAAGCTTGAGGTGGTAATTGTGCCATGCTTTTTCGCATTCCTTCTGTACTTGGTGATGAAATCCTATCAAAAATCGATCCTCTTCAAGCTCCATCAATTGCATGAGTCATTCCTCCAAGGCCTCAAGATCTGCCATACATGTGAGAGCTTCTATGCACAGATTAGGCACAATATACTCCATCGGTATTACAACTTCTACACCATATACCAATCTAAATGGCGTTTTCCCTATCGAATTCTTACAAGTAGTCCTATAAGCCCATAGAACAGAAGGTACGAGCACATCCCAGTCATTTCATTGTGCATTGTAGATCTTTGTCAGGGAATTCTCGAAAATCTTGTTGAAGGCTTCAACAGTGCCAATGGCCTGTGGGTGATATGGTGTACTCTTGTGATGGTCGACCTAGAATTCTTCTGTCAATGCGTTCATCGTTTCATTCAAAAAGTGCATACCCTTATCACTCATCAACACTTTCGGGCAGCCAAATCTAGTTAAGACATATTAAAAAAAAACTTTATTGCCATAGCCCTTGTACAATACTTAACTGGTTGTGCTTCTGCTCATCTGGTTAGATATTCCATCGTGGTGATGATATAGCGCACACCAGTTTTCTTCCCTGGGGGTTGAATTGGTCCAAAAAAATCAATCACCCATTTCTCAAAGGGCTGCAAAGATACTTGAGGTTGTAATGGAAATTCATCCCTTCGCGATGGTTTGCCCATTCTCTGACATGCATCGCATGCTTGAAAATACACCTTGGAATCCTTGTGCGGCGTTGGCCACCATAGAACTACATGTAAAATCTTATGCGCAGTCATCTTTCCTGCATAATGACCTCCAGCAGCTCCCCCATGAGCTTTAACAAGAATGTTATCCCTTTTAAAATTTGGCATTTATCTTCGCAATATTTCATCAACACCCATCTTATACAAATGTCCCGCAATATCTGAAAAATATGTTGTATGAACTACTAATTCCTTCTTTTTCTGACTCGCATACCCTTCAGGTGCCATCCCCGTAGTCAAGAAATGAATAATATCTTCAAAATGATTATTTTCTACATGCACTACGAAGAGATGTGCATATAGAAACCCTTCATCTAGATTGTTAGGTTCCTCGCTTGTTTTGATTTGCAACAGATGGTCAAGTCCTGCATTCAACATCCTTGGCTTCACAATCACTTCAAAGTCATACTCCTAAAATAGTAGCAGCCATCTGTAGATCTTCCTTGAAAACACAGGCTTATTGACCAGGTATTTCAAGGTAGAATGATCTGTGTACATTTTGAAATGTCCTCCCAAAAGATAATGTCTGAATTTCTGCAGTGTGTACACCATGGCCAATCCTTCACGCTCAATCATTGAATAATTTTTCTCGACCTTTGATAACTTCCTGCTCGCGAAGGCTATAAGATGGTCCATCTCTCCTTCATCGGCCTATGTTAGCACTGCACCCAACACAAGGCAAGAGGCATCCACATGTATGTGAAACTCCTTCTTCTAATCAGGGAATAGCAAGATTAGTGCGGTGACCATCTTTTCTTTTAATACATCCAAGCTGTGATGACATTCTTTGTCGCAATAGAATGTTGTGTCCTTCTTTAGAAGTTTCTCCATGGGTGCAGTAATCTAGGCATATGCTTTGATATATTTTCTATAATATCCTGTATGTCCCAGCATTGCGCGTAGCTGCTTAACATTCCTCGGGGCCTCCAGATTCACTGTCACTACAATATTGGCAGGGTCCACCATCAATCCTTTCTTTCACATGACGTGGCCCAGCAAGATTCAATGGGAACACAGAAGATGCATTTCTTCAAATTCAGCGAGATCTGATACCTACGACATGTATCCAACATCAGGCGTAGAGTTTCTACATGGTGCTTTACTAATCTGAACACTATCCAGTCGTCAAAGTACACTTCCAAGAACTTATGAATGAACTCCTTGAACGTTTTGATGACTACGTGAGAAAATATCACAGGCGCATTCTTGATTCCAAACGACATCATGGTACACTGAAAAAATCCCATTTCCGTCACGAAGGTCATTTTGCTCCTATCCTCTAGTGCGATCTTAATCTGATGATACCTAGAGAACCCATCAATAAATGAGTATGCTTCTTTCCCTCCAACATTATCTAGCACTTCATTGGTAAATGACGTCAGGAATGGATCATGGACACACGCATCGTCAAGCTTCCGTAGATCTATGAAAATCCTTATTTCTCCCTTCTGTTTCTTCTCCTAAACGACCATCGGGCTTACCCAATCAGATTCTTCAATCTATTCTATAATGCCCGCCTCCAACATCTTATCCAACTCCTGACAAACCTTTTCCTTGTATTTAGGATTAAGGCGATACATTATTTTCTTGACAGGCTTCACATATGGCTTTAGGGTAATCTTCATAATGCCCAAATTTCCAATTATGCCTTTCAAATCCAAAAACTTCGTAGGGAAGAGATCCTGATATTTTCTGAGTAACTCAACAACTTTATCCGTAGTAGCATAGTCCCAATAGTCTTCAATATTTGCAAACTTCGGTTCTGCTTCAGTACTAATGTTTACTTACTTTGTCTTCAACGGCACAGTGATGTCCGAGTTGTCTATTTGTGGGCGCTCAACTTTGTGATGCCCTTCTTCCTCTGCAATGTTAATATTTCTTGGATCTTCATCCTCCTCTTCAGCGGTTACATTATAGCATTCCAGGGTGTGGCACAACTGGGTACTCCAACCTGGTTGAACCCATTCCATAGGTTCTTGCGAATTTCTAAAGATGGTTGCCTTAATCTCTTGTAGAGCTTCATCAATGCTTGTGAAGCTATCTTCAAAATTGAATGTCAATAAGAATCCTTCCCTCAATATATTCCACTCTACGATGCCATGGTGAAGCTCTATTTCCAGATAACAGTTCATGGGAATTGTGTCCAAAGTATGGCAGAATAGGTGTACCCACTCTGGCTGCAGTTCTGTCCTCCATGTTTTAGTCCATTTTGCTAGGTGATCATGTAGATCATCCTTCCCGCTATATTTCTCAGTCAATCTAGTGTCAGGTTGCCCAAACCATAACCTCATCATTCTTCTGTATCCCACCATCCATCAAAGCTATCCTTGTGTGTACCCCACCATCGTGAAAGTGTAGCACAAAGTGCAAAATCTAAGGCTTAGAAGCAGTGATTCTCAGGGACTTCATGCTCAAATGCATCTAAAAACTTATCCATTTCAGTTAACCCATCATAATAAAGTAAGTTCCTTACCTCCGACAAAACAAAGCACAACGATTTCATCATCATATTGCACTGCAGTGTAGATACTTCATGCAAATGATTCTGCCAATGCTCTAACTCTTCATCTAAATCAGAGGTATAAGAACTCTCCCAATCCCATGCAATTCATCCATCTGCCATCGGATTGATCTAGTCTTGGTATCACGTTGTTATTTTATAAATTTGGTCCAGTTCATCATCACTTTCTTCATAATTGCGGACTTGTTCAGTGTAGCATGCCCCTTCTACAGGGTCCAATGATACTACAACCCGAAGCGATTTCCTTTCAAACAACATTGTCCTCTTCTTCAAATTGATGACATCATTCATGTAAATGGCCCAATCAATTCCCAAGAACACGGGGTATGGATTACTATCATCAACGATTTCTATCACTTCAAAGTTGGCCATCGCACTTACACCTTCGATATCAACAATTACTCCATATGATCGTCCCATAGGAATGATTTTCTGTTGGTTCGTCATTCTGAGTTGAATCAGAGACCATTGTAACACAGGTCTCCCCAATCTTTCCCAAGTTTTCTTTGGTAGTACATTCGCATTGGACCCCAGATCCAAGATGACCTGGTCCATCTCATAATATCCTATCTGTGTGGTGAGCCTCATCTCGTACCCCATTCTTGCCTTATGTTTTCTAATTTTTTTGACCACCTAGTGTCCATTAGGGACCTTCTCTTTGATGACGCATTTGTTTATCAACTCCTGCAAACCTTCCACAACTTTTCTATCACGTAACAACTTTATGCAGGTCTCCAAAAATGTAGTAAGAACAAAGGGATCAACCTCTGCATACGCGCTATTTTCTTGTACCTTATCCTGGCTTCTTGAGGTGGATGCCTTAGCGAAGCTTTTCTTGGCCTCCATAAATGTTTCCTTAGCACGCACCAGATCAAAACTGATTTCCTTCTCTAGGACCTTGTGGACCCATCCGTCCTCTTCAGCCTGTTTACCCTTATCATCACCAGTTGTTATTCCTCTTCTCAACACTATATTGACACTTTGATCTTCCTCTTGGGGCTCAACCCTCATTATCTATAGGTTCTGCATAGGTTATTGAGGTTGCACTTTATTTCCTTGCATTTTAGCTATCAACACCGAACATTCTTCTATCATATGGTCAAACTGGTTTTAGTATTGACATGACGGGCATGTGTGATTTTGAAACTCCCACACGTAGTGTTGTGGTATCTCGCAGTTGTAAAAGATAACTTGACCCCGACCTCCACCAGGACCTCCTCCTCCTCGGCCTTGTCCCCATACCTGATATCCTCAGTGCACTCCTCTGACGCCCTACTCTGGAGGCTAATTTTCTGCTTGCATCTAGTATGTAGGTGTTCTTTCCATCATTAGCTCATAGCTATGACAATGATGCTCATCGTTTCCCACTAATTTGTAGAAGTTACAAAACAACTGCTGAGGTGTTTGGGAAAACTTCTCAAGTAAATGAGAGTTAATTTTCACATGTTGTTAAGCAACTTGACAAATAGCACACCATAGCACATCCCCCATGCTCGGTCCTACTTTAGCTTCTAGATTCAGGGGAATTGGTCCCCCTCCTGTAATATAATTCATGAATACGTGGCAATGGTATTTATCGTGCCCCTGGCTCTTGCACTTCAAATAATAAAATTCTACGCACACCTCTGGTTTAGTCTCCTTTTCTTTCTTCAAGCTCTGCAATTCTAAGAAGAGGCTCTATAGCTGATAATGGATCTGCTATACCCCCAAGGTCGCGTCTTGAATAGGTGTTGCATGTAACCTCATTGTAATTTCCAAGGCTTCTGCCTGAGTCCCTATCTTTTGTTGTGACAAAGAAATTCTCAGGTGGGGTAGGAGTGAAGCTATAAACCATTCACGATACTGACCGTCTGTGAGCTGCATGTTAGCTTCTCAAATCTAACACTTTAGCCTTTGATCTAATTCCCAAGGTGTCTCATCGACCCTCATCATGATTTCTTTAAATCCAACTAGTGACTGTGAGTCATACTTAGGCTTACTAAATTCCTTGTTTAAAGCAACCTTAGTTTCTGCTAGTGATGCTAGAGGATTATCATAACAATGCTTAATATACCAAGTCAACACGTGATCCTCTAGAGAAATAACCAATTGTGCCTTCTTTATATTGTCATCTGTAATTTGTTGCACTGTCGACACAGCATTGGCAACAAACCAGAACTTTTCTATGTATTCACTCCCTATGCCTTTGAAAATTGGTAGCTTCATGGTGTTCACCATGTTGGATGGTGGTGGTAGAGGTGGAGGTGTGGGCGAAGGTGTATGCGGTGGATGTGGAGGCAAAGGTTGAGTGGACAAACGATTTACTCTAGGAATCCCCTGAGTGATGAGCTGAAAAACAATTCATGGTGGAGTCCCTTCAGCCCCTTCGTCATCACTTAAAGGAGGTCCAAGCAATGGAATATACTCTGGTCCTATTCATTTTCGATTTCTACAGAGTCTTCCACTCCGCGTTGCTTCAAACATCAAGGCAATGGCATAACCCATTTTCACACAACATCATTTTAATCCAAGTATTCAAATATCTTAAATACTTATCTCGTGGTCCTTGAAAAATCTTCACTCTACTTCGTTGTAGATGACTGAGGTGTCAACTGCAAATTCTATAACAAATCCTCCTATAATTCGATCAAGCCAATGATCGACAACCCATGTGATCTTTTCCTCAGAAGCTTCTAGTCGTCGCACTAACTCTGGAGTCCAGACTATTGGATTATTGAGCTTCCAATTTCTTTGACTGTCTATCAATTTAGCCAACCACTCATACAGTTCAATGGTGAAGGTATAGAAGAAGATCTCATGTATCTCTATATATAGATACATGTTCAACCACTGTTCTTTTGACAGGCATGGATTCCTGTTTTCTTGCACCGTGAACTCGTGAATTTTCCAATCCAACCAATTTTCAATTTCTTTCTTGGCCAGATTCCAATGATGCGACATCACACATCTCTTTCAAGTAGATCCCGATCTCGACAATGGAACCATTTGTTGGCTTAGGGGGTCTTAACTCAGGTTCATAGTTAGTTGCGACAACCAACAAATCCCTACACTACTGGCCCTTTCGACAACAACCCATGTAGCATAGGTCGTAGTCGCACCCGAAGCAGTATGGGGGGATGCAAGAACCAAGTTTCTGCATCCAGAGATGAGTGTGATGTCTTTTAGCACCCTAGGTCTACCTTCGCGTAGATCGATAAACCCTTAGGGCTTGGTACTGCAACTCTGTTAAAACAGCCTTTAGAGCTTCTCATAGGTCTATGATCAGTCTTTACGGACCTTTAACAATCAATCTGTTTATTTACACGCATCAAAAAGTAGTCCTAAATTAGGTCTCACATAGATATACTTAAGTTATTCGTAAACATCGTAGATTTCATCAGAGTCTTCGCGAAAACACATAGACCTGCAATACATACATTATTAACACTTATTCAGTAGAATCGCGCAACATTCAACCATATTTCATAAAACACATCATTCATTGACAACATATAATATTAATAGTGATAAACATAAATACACAATAATTCTTTGGTAACTTTCTTTATTGATCTTCAGTTCATATTTACAGACTCAAAACTACCCTGCACACTCAGCTGCAAGGGTCCACGCACTTAGTTGCGAACTCTACCTAGGCCTCTATGCACTCAACTATGGAGCTTTTCTTATCCTATCTGACCTGCTTCTCTTCGCTATCACTTCTATTTTATTGACCCATTACATCCATATCTAACATGACATGTCTTAGATTCTCTAAAGCGCACCTATTTATAGCCTTTTTCATACAATCCCATGGTTTGTGGACCATTGGTTGGTCTCAAAACCGACTCAAACTTTACATAAACAAGGGGTTAAAACCCCTTTGACTCCTAATTATTTGCGCACTCCACATCCACAAATCATGGATACTTTACATTACTTACAAAAATATATCAAAACTTGGGTTATGCTAACCCCAAAACTGACCTAGGGGACCCCATCCCAACATGAAGAAACCATAGGAGAAGATTTTTCCTCTGCAAAATGAAAATGCAAATGCAAATGCAAAGTTAAAGCTCACCATCCTAGAGGATTATATGCGTTGTCTTGTCATTTAGTTGAAATTGTATGAATCCGACGACACACTATTCTTTAATTATCTAACATTCAATCCGATGATGCAGACCGGTACAGAGAGGCAACTGGGGGAGTTTTTTTCAAAGGAGAACGTCTTACATTGTAATAAGTATATAAATATATTTTATTTGAGTTCATTCATTTATTTATTATTCTTGTTACATCCATAGTGGCATGTTTATTTTGGAATAAAAAATTCTATAATTTTAAGTTAATTATCAATAATTAATAAATAAATGGAAGGGACTTATGTCAAAGGTAGTCAGGCCTTCTTTTTCTTCTCAATTTAATTTTAAAACTTGTTACCAAAAATAAATTGAAACAAAATATATGTAGAATATTTTAACTATGAAATGGGTTATTATTTTTTTGGAAATGTTCATTAAATATATGTTTAATTGATATATTAATAAAATTGCAATTTAGTTAATTTTGATGATTTAATTTTTTTGGGTGGAAAAGTGAAATGTATCATAAAGTAAGTATTTAGATGTGTATAGTAATTGATGCCTATTAATTTACTAGCCTTTGATTTAGAAAATTACACTAGTTGTGTTACAATATGTTTCACTTAATTGATTAAAATAAGTTATATATAGAATGTGAGATATTGTAACAAGACCCATGTTATTGTAACAAGACCTATTTAGAAGTCAAATATCTCTATAAAAAAATGAGAGTAAATGTTTATAATTAAAAATATTGTTGCATGTTTTTTTTTTTTGTAAGTTTTGTAGGGCTCTGTGATTTTCGAGTCTACATGTCCATCATTCACCCCGCTACGGGGAAGGGTAGCACAAGATTCGAACCCAAGATCTCAGGTTCGATAAAGAATAAAGTTGACCATACTAGTTAATAAATAGTGCATCAATTGTTTGATAATGTTATTTTACATGAAAATATTCCTGAAATACGCAATTAAAATAAATATAATGAAAATGAAACGTGTTCAGGGAGTTGTGGGTCACACCATGCATTGCATTTACATTTAGCTACAAGAATGCGGCCATCGCATTTGGATTATATATGTATAGATAAGAAAAATATTAGAATAATAATGTATCTATCCAACACAATTTAACTATCATCTGTTCCTTTTATATGTAATGATAACCATCTTGTAATTGATTTTGTAAGATCTAATGTCAAATACTAAAAATCATTCCAGCAGCATAGAAAGAAGTTCTGTAACATTTTATTTTCAAAAACTAAGAACATTTTATTTTCCAAAAATAATGACAAAAATCAACAAAAAAGTGCTATTTGGTTACTTATCATTCATCATTCAGTTGAATTTCTTCATGACTTTGTAAGGATTTCTTTTCTACCATTGTTTTTCTACTAATCAGAGCATTATTTTAATATATGGTTACTCTTCTCTTGAAATTTTTTTATGAGTAACAGGTTGTATAGATTACACAATCTTTGTAACTGTGTATTTAACAAGGAGCGACATTTTGAAATACATTGCTATCTTTTAAAAATATCAAAATTATGCCATATAATTGAAGGAAAGATTTGAAAAACATAAACCTTCTAATTTATTCTGGAATGAGAATTAGGTCCCTTTCCAAACCCAACCTTTTCGAAAGTTCTCCATTGTGTAACTAAAAAAATTGTGGGCTAGTTATTTTGATTTTTATTGTATATTAATGTTGCAGGCTTCCCAAGTCGCGTGGAGAACATACTACCAAATAATCTTGTGTGAAATAGAAGGCATTCGATACTGAAACTCGCTACTAGTGCTTTTCATACAAAGATTGAAACACTTTAATAATTCTTTTCCAGAATTTCCACTCACTGGTCTCATCATAACTCCAAATATCTAATGTGTGAAATGGAAGACATTCCAGTTGATTGAACACAAACACCACACTAATAATAATACCAACACATTTTATTTTTAGTTAACCAGATATTTGTATGGCTGTTTTAGGCTGAGGCTACTTGAAAACCGTAATAGTGAGTTCTCTATTTTCCATTGTAACCCTTACCTAGTCCATCTTGGCATTTTTCAAGAAGCGAAAACACCAAAGAAATTTCCGTGATAGCGAAAATCTAGAAAATTTGTAACAAAAGGAACAAAAAACCTATAATAAGAATGATGAATACCTGAAGGATCAACCTTGCAAGCATGCACATCAGAAGATTCCTTCCAGTCTAGCTAAGTGTTGGAAAATTCCCAGGTTCGAAAGGATCCCCAAAATCAGGTGAGAAGGGATCGATAACGTTGGATCTTTTGCCGAAGGAGTGAGGATTGATAGTAAGTACTGCTACTACCAAAACTATAAATACAACTCGATGAAAACTTAATTAAATATGTTTGCTACCTTTCCTTCATACTATAGTTAATGTGTATGGAACTGGAACTGGCATGCTCACCTTCATACTATTTGCATCAACATGATTGATCTAGGTGGATATTGGTGGCTACCCGCCTATTCCACCTAGACCCCCATCTCAGTTTCATCTATTTTCTTATTCATTTCAGTATTTACTATTTTTAGCAATTTTTCGGGTCCTAAACTTCCGGAGCAGTTTTGACCCCCTAAGCGACATTTTTTTTGGGGTTCGTGGCAAGCTTGTATCCATATGCATGGGCTTGTGGTGAAACCTGTAGTACTTAAAGAGATCTTTCCAATAAAGTATCATATGTGCCAAACAAAGATAATATGACCAAGTTACAACCCCGGGAAGTTGGTTGCCAGCTAACCCCAACGGGGCCCACAAACACTTGGTGTTACATCTCTTGGGGTTAGGGTTTTGGTTGTTTAAGGTTTTCTCATGTTTTCCAATAATAAATAGGCCCTTAAGCCTCAATGTAACATAGTTTAGAGGCATGTAGCCACCACATCTCTTCTCAGAGATAAGCTGCAATTGCTCAAGCTATCTTATTTCCATTATGTTTGTAAGCATAGTTCAATATTTTTCTATTAATGAAATGAAGTATTTTTCTTCTCCATCTCTGTGTTTATGATTATATCTGTAATTTTTTGAATTCCTGTTTAATTTTGGATCAGTGGTATCAGAGTAGTCTTATCTTTCTTTGTTTTCTTTTGCATGTCCCCAACGAGGTCAGGGTATAAGGAGTTAGGGCTTGAACTAGTTGAACCATTGCAATATCAGCCTCGTAAAAACCGACAACCTCCCATGGTGGAAGAAAAAAAAGATGGTGGGGTAGGAGATCCTTTCAAAATGTTGCTCGAGGAAGCCCTCGAGTGACAAAGGGATGCGATGATGGATAACTTTGCCCAAATCCTTCGACGACTACCCAAATGCGATGAATCTTCACCCAATAGCCACTCTAGAGGCACCACTCCTTTTAAGGTACAAGTTAACTTCAATATTCCCATATTCGAAGGCCTGATAGATGCAGATTTCGTAGATAAATGGTTAAATCTATTGGAAGGATATTTTTCAGTTCATGACTTTTCCAATCGAGAAAACATTACTTTTTCACTTCTTAAAGCCGCCCCACATGTCAATGACTAGTGGGAAACCTATTGTGAACAAAAGGATGAGAGTGAACCCTTGTTTTTTTTAGCCACACCCACTTGGAATTATTTCCAAGACACCATCAAGGAACAATATTACCCTCTCGGGAGATATGAAGGAAAATACATAAAGTGGACCACACTATGGTAGGGAAGGGACCAAGATGTGCCAGAGTTCACAAATACTTTCCATACCCTTCACACAAAGCTTGGTATCAAGGATACTGAGTGGAATTTGGTGCTCAAGTACTGTGGTTGTCTACACAAGTACACCCAAGATGAGATGGAGTTCCTGGACATTTCCTCGGTCAACACAATGTATCAGTACGCTATCAAGATTGGGCAGAAGTTTAAACAAAAGAAGTGGGACTTTGGATCTGTGAATCCAAAGCAAGGAAAAGGCACCCCCAAACCATAGAACAATGGACTAAGCCAAGGCAGGGCTACCCAAGACATCCTGTCAAATCCGCAAGAAAATAACAACACCCCAAAGACGAAGAAGGACACAGGAAAATGGTGTGAGTTCCATAAGTGCTCCACTCACAGTACAAGTGAGTGTTGGTCCAAGCAGTAACTGGTAGCTGAGTTGAAGGCTTCTGAATTAGACATAGGTTTCGACTCTGAATCAGAACCCGATAAGGGAACTGACAAAGGGAAGCAGATCATTGATGCGGAGCCTAGTGCCACCATGGCCACCACCAAGATCCAGAGGATTGAGCTTGAAGATCTAGAAAAGGGGAAATACCTCTTCCATTCACATATGTGGGTGAAGGGTTCTCCGGTATAGTTCTTTATCCATAGCAGGAGCCAAAAGAACCTCATTTCAACAGATATCATGAAGTGGTTGGGACTAAAGACTACAACACATCCACAGTTGTACACCATCAGGTGGCTTCACTAAGGACGAGATCTTCGCATTAGCCAGTAGTGTGACCTTCCCAACAACATCAAATCCTTCATGAATGAGGTACTGTGTGAAGTTTCTCCTCTTGAAGTTTATGATTTATTGTTAGGAAAACCATACTTGTGGAAGTGACATGTTGTATATGAGTCTAGACCTCGCTCTGTGATTATTACTTTGGCTAATAAGTTGTATAGGATATTGGAGGTAGCCCCGCCTACCACCATCTCTCTGATCATTGCAAAGCAATGCCGTAAGATCATTTCCGACACCAGGAATTTTTTTTCCTTATGATTCGCCCCCAGAGCAAGAAGAAGGTTATGGCCACAGCTTCCAGGCAGGGCTCCTCTACACATCAACAGCAAATGGGCAAGGTTGTGGAGGAGTACATGGATATTTTCGCCTCACCCATATGGGTACCTCTACACTGTTAGGTAAAGCACTCCATCGATATCACCTCAGGAATGCCACTACCTAATGGAAATATCTATTGATTCTCTATTCTAGAGAATGATGAGATCAAGAGGCACATTCAAGAACTATTGCAGAAAGGGCACATCAGTCCAAGCTCATCACCTTGTGGGAGCCTGATTGTATTGATACAGAAGAAGGATGGGACTTCGAGGCTCTGTATTGACTATTGGGCACTGAACACGATCATTGTCCAAAATAAGTACCCAATCATGTAGATTGATGACCTTCTGGATTAGATCAAAGGGGCCAAATATTTCAGCAAGATTGGCTTGAGGTCAGGTTATCACCAGTTGCCTATTGAACCCTCTAATGTGTGGGAGACTTCCTTCAAATCCAAGGAGGGCCTTTTTGAATGGTTGGTAATGTCATTTAGATTGACCAATGTCCCTGTAACCTTCATGAGATAGATGGATGGATGACATCTTGCGCCCCTTCACTAATGCATTTGTGGTGGTGTATTTAAATGACATCTTGATCTTCATCCAGAGTTGGGAAGAGCTCCTTCATCATATTCGACAGGTCCTTCAAACCCTGCGCCAACACAAGTTGTGTGCTAACTTGGAGAAATGCACCTTTGGCCTAACCCAAGTTCAATATCAGGGCTACATCATTGATGAAAATGGTGTACATGTGGACCCATCCAAGATACAAGTCATTCAGGATTGGCCATCCCCAACCACTCTAACAGAGCTCAACAGCTTTTTGGGTCTTTCCAATTTCTATCGTAGATTCGTGTTAGGGTTCTCTCATATCACTTGGCCTTTAAGTCAAGTCACCAAGGGCGAAGCAAAAGCAAAGTTTTTTTTGGTAAGAAATCCAACAAAAAGCGTTCTCTGAGTTAAATAATCGCCTTTATTCTGCACCAGTGCTCACATTACCATACCTACAATGACCATTTGAGATTGAGACAGATGCCTTTAACTATGCTATTGGTGTAGTTCTTACTCAGCATGGGCATCTGGTGGCTTACCACAATGAGACACTTTCACATATAGTCTGAAAGTACCCCACTTATGACAAATAAATGTATTCCATTTTGTAGGCTTGTCATCAATGGAAGCATTACATTCTAGGCAAGGAAACGTCATCCACATAGATGCAAGGGAAGTTGCAAAATGATCACCATCATAAATGGTCCACCTATTTGAAACAATTCTATTTGAACATTAAGTATAAGAAGGGCAACACCAGTAATGTCGTTGATTGCCTCAGCCAACCACCAGTCATGGCACTGATGACTGTGTTCAACTCCTACGGACACGATACATCGGGGTGGCCACATCTTTACAAGAGTGATCTAGAATTTGGCAGCATATACTAGACACTCCTGAAAGGGAAGCAAGCTCCAAATTTTCACCTTCAGGATGCACTGTTATGCCACCTGGGACACATCTATGTTCCTTTAAGTGAGTGAGACAAGATGATTCTGGAGGTGCACTACAGTTGGGTCGCTAGACATTTCAGAGTAGAGAAAACATTGGAGGTATTGCAGAAGCATTTTTATCGACTGAAACTTTGTCAGGATGTTTGGAAGTACATTATGTTAGGGTCCAACCCTAACCCCTTTATTTATGTAATAAACCCAATAGGTTCTACTCATAGTCATAGTTAGTTAAGGAGTCAATAAAGCCTGTATTAATAATTGTAAGTGGTTGACCTGCATTTGAGAAAGGGAACACAGTTAGTTGCAATGGGCCATAATTAATAAATAAAGTGGTTAACCCTTGTTATGCAAAGGAACACTAGTCGTTAGGTTGTTGAAGGTCATTTAGCTATAAATAGTCGTTGTTAGAAGGGAAAGATCATCAAGTCTTATTTTGTAATGGAGCTCTACTCTGCTGGAGGTTGCCCCCTCGAAGAGGCAAGTGAACATTGCTTTCATCTCTTAATAATAAAATACTTGTTGTTTTTCTCATTTTATTCTATGTTCTAGGTTGTATTTCTTCGCATATTTGGTATTCTGGAATTTCTCACAGGTCAAGAGCATAACAAGTGGTATCAGGGCACTTTCCAGGGCCGATGGTAGCTCCAGTTTTGGAAGAATTGTTTTTAGGCTAGAGACATGTTTTGGCATCTTTAAACCACGGGATCTATCGTTGAGCACATAAACCTGCAAATTTGGGGAGGCATGCATGCAGGAAATACAAGAGGTGGTCACGCTTGTTGGACTCTCTTGTAACCCATGTGGGTACCCCTTCGAGTAGTAGCACATTAGACAGAACCACACACGGACTGCCTTCAACATACCCTCTCGGTATATCGAAAGCAAATTGACCTCCTCATCAACTTAGAGGGGAGAGACATGATAGTTGAAGCAAAGACCAAGATCACATGCCTTGTTTCCACACTAACATTGGCTATGCACTAACAACCTACTTTATAAAGCTTCTCTGCAAGCCTAAGGGTGCATTAGTGACCCAACTAACTCAAGTTGCTAGTTCAAGAACAACGTTAGTGGATCATTGTGAAGTTCTAAGGGTCAAAGGAATGAATTGACTCATAAATATCTAGATATTTATTCCTAAAAAACACTCAAGAAAAGCAAGGAAACATCCAAATTCGACCTATTTGGAGGATTTCTAATCCTAATGAAGGAGGCAAATGGGAAAGAGTTAAAAAGCATGGCAACTTCATTTCTTTTACCCTAAGGAACTTAAGGAGGAACTTGGCAACCCTAACTCAATTGCTACATAAGCAAATCTAGAGCTATGGTGATAGAGGTCAGAGCATTTGAAAGGATAGCATACTTGATTGTTGAGCATTGTCTCAAATAATAACAAGTTGGTAAGAAGGGAGGCAGAGAGAGAAGCTGGAGGGGTAAGCCAACATTAATATAGAACTACAGTTATACTATCTACTCCGTGGTGTTGGTACTATCATTCATTCATTTGTTTGTCTAATACCTTTTAGCATGAGTAGCTTAGTTATGTGTAACTAGATGTTATTTTATGTATTCATGTATTAGTTATCGGAGTTGTATGCTGTGGATTATGCTTGTCTCTTCTATGTGTAGGACTTGATCTGGAGCCGGCTCAGGGGACTTCCACCTAACTGCATTATGCTCTCCAGCAAATCTACACAGAGGCTTGAGGTAATATACTTCTCCTACTTTGATAGTTAGTTATTGTTTATGAACATGCATGTAACTTTGTGACGGTTTCAGGTAACCTTATAGTCTGTTGTAGGTCCCGAGAAGACCTTTGAGGGTATCTTCATTCTCCATACACGTGCATTTTATCCTATAGCAGAATTGGCAACTCCGCTAGGGACTATACATCTAGTTCCCAGTTTCCCGCATAGTTCTCAGTTTTCTCCTCCTTCTAAGACCTCCCTATACTTCTGCATTCCCTTTCTAACCCAGTAAAAACCTTGCTGCATCTTGCCTACATGTATTCATCACTGAATCTGATCTAAGAAGCCCTATTTTTGACTGTTTTCCCACACTAATGTAGGTTAGCAGACTACACAATGCTTTATAAAGCACTGTGTCTACTCACAAGGAGCATTAGTGGACCTATTAACTCTCTGTGGCCACTGCTACAAAGTGTTAGTCTCCCAAAACCTTGATTTTCAGTGATGTCTGCAAACCAAAAGGGACAAGAAGCCTGCTTATGGAATGAAAGAGGATTTGTTACTACATTTTGTTAGCAAAATAGGTGTCCTAAATGTTTTTTTTTGGGAAATAAGTTTTGGTTTTCTTTCTTAAAAGCATTTTTTACAAAAGAAAGATCCAAATTTTTTATTCACTTTTTTGTTTAGTTGGTTAGAAGTTTCTCTATTTTTGGTTTCAAGTAGTTGTTAAGAAAACATTGGAAAGAAGTATGTTGGTTATGCAAGTGTTAAATGACTAAGATGCATGAAAATAATATGAATATGTGAAAAACTCTCACCTGTAGTATAAAACTTGTTTTCATCGAATTGAATTTTTTTTAAAGCATTGTCATGTGCATGATTTTTGAGTCAAAGTCTCATCACATTTCATACGTCAACTCCCCTACCGAAGGCAATAAAAAAGTACATATAAATTTACCTAAAATCAATCAATAACTCTTTATTGAGCAAACAAACATTAGTTAAAGCTAGGATCTTGGGATAGGCAGTGTGAGTAAACTGCCCAAGAACAAAAACCAAACTAGTGTCATTAAAAGAGAGAAAATTCCTTCTGCACTCATACTACTGAGACCACTCTAGTAAAAGCAGAGCTAAATACGAGACAACATCAGACTATAAGTGAAGGTAGCCCGCCTTCTCTTACAACTCATTTGGGTATTTTTTGTATTGGGGATCCCTTACGGGGATTTTGAAGCTGAGTCGAGGACTCAGGTATCTTGCGCACATAGCGTACTGTCTGTGACTATGTCCCCCTCGGTGGTGTCTGTGATCTGAGGTATCCTTAATGGCCAAACTTTTAGGGACTTACACAAGGTGACTGGGGCGGGCTGCCCTAGTACCTAACACAGATGGACCTACTCTGTCTTCAGTTTTTGGGAGGGTGCTCATCTTCACGAGAGTACTTGGCCCCTTAATCTGAGGTTTGGGTGAAGCTCTAGAGTAACCATAACTGTACATCTAACCAGCCTTCTTTGTTATTCATTAAGATAGTGGGTTTCATCTCCAGTGATCAGTGTTTATCAGACAAGGTCATTTCCTTATGTTTTTTTATTGATCAACTTAGTGTATTTTTTATATTTTTTAGGCACCTGTGTGTTATCATTTGAGACTTTAACAAATATCACGATAAAATTTATTGATAAAAATTAATGGTCAGCGTAGCTACATCCGACCCTCATCAATAATATAGATAATTGCTAGGACTTCCTCCACTCATTGTGGAAGATCCACCAAGCTCCAGTGAACCAAATTCCCCATCTTCGGGGAATCAGTCTCCTAGATCTCACACGGAATCTGTTTGGACAACTGACGATTCAAGTTTGCTGGAGGATTTCCTCATCGAAGGATTTCTTCCTCACTTTAACCCTCCACTCACGAATCCAGTGGACCCACTTTTGATTCCAGCAAAACCTGTACTCCCTATTTCTATAGGTGGAACATTTCCATCCATCCCGTCGATGACTAACGGGTCGTGGAACTTCGCGGACACTTTTGATCCTCCACCACTTCCCTAGTCGACAGTCACCACAATACCGTCGACGGTGAAGCCTACTATCCCATTTTTCCCAGGTACAACCACTCACATGACATCCTCTGCGAGTGGAACCCAACCAATGCCAAGTTCCACCCCTTTAGTGTCAAACTGCATACCTTCGACAAGTGCTACATACAACGCTCCCTATAATGCTCAATATAACAATATGGGCATGGTTCCCATCCACCAACAATATGGTTGGCTGCCATTGTATAGTTCAAACCCCCAGATTCAAGTATCTGGGAGCATTCCCAATATGCACAGGCAGGGAACATAATAGTTCGACCTCCATTCGCAGGCATGCATGGTCAGTCGTTGATTGACATGAGCGTTCCTTATGTTAATCAAGGACAAATGGTTAGTTATGTGACGAGCAGGAATACTCAAGGAGGTCCCAACCAATCCATGGGGGCACCCTACTCACAAATTCAAATGAGTTAAGGGGGCACCACTTATCCTGGGGGCAATTCTATACCCCAGTATCAAAATCCCCATGGAAATCCACACTACAATGCCATACCTCAAGGAAACTACTTTACCATGCAACCCATGTATAATATTGGGACTCAAATGATGGGAGGAGTGCAAGGCTCCTCAAGTTAGATGTCATCACCTTGGTCCGAGTTGGGGGCACCTTACTCACAAATTCAAATGAGTTAAGGGGGTACCACTTATCCTGGGGGCAATTCTATACCCCAATATCAAAATCCCCATGGAAATCCACACTACAACGCCATACCTCAAGGAAACTACTATACGATGCAACCCATGTATAATATTGGGACTCAAACGATGGGAGGAGCGCAAGGCTCCTCAAGTCAGATGTCATCACCTTGGTCCAAGTTGGGGGCACCGCACTCTCTGCCTTTTTTGGCAACGTTGGATATACCCGACTTGTACAAACTCATAAATGACCCCATCTACCACAACTTACTTTGGTAGTTGATCCCGCATAAGATACCAACAGACATCCCCAAGTTCGAAGGAAAGCAAGGGGAGGATCCGGGCACCCATATCACCACCTACCATATTTGGTGTGTTTCAAACTCCATGGTGGACAATAGTGTCTGGTTATGTCTTTTTCCTTGCACCCTCACTGGCAATGCAACTAAATGGTATATTGAGTTACCATGTGTGTCAATAAACACCTTCGACACTTTAGCGATGGAATTCCTAAAGCACTTCCAGCTACCCATCCGCTATGAGACTGGGACAGAGCTCCTCACTTCATTACATCAGGATACCACCACCCACATCTCCGATCATATACATGAATGGAGACGTAGGCGAAGGTTAGTCAAAGCTCCCCTCCCACACTATCTCTTAGCGGACTGGTTCTGCAAGTCCTTACTCTCGTAAATCGCTAAAGATGTCGCTTTAGGTGGTGTGATCACAGAAAAACAATCATACGTCGTGCCTAGCACTTAGATCTGATATATTCACAGTCTGGAACTCTTTACACCATAATCCCCAATGCCCCTCGTAACTCCAATGTTTCCGCTGCTCAACACCCCGGAGTGCACGCCGATGGGATTATCGACGCAACCTCTAGGTCTGCTATAAAATAACTCAGTGGTCACATTGCCCAGATGTCAGTGGACCCCTCTACCAAATCGACTGCTCTTCCTACCACAGCGATAAACTTTGTGCATTCTATGCAAAAACCCAGTGGTAAGAACAAGAAGAATAAGAAAAAGACCGCTCCTTCTGAGGAGCAGAAAACAAAGTAGCCAAACCCAAAACAGAAGGCCACTGCGCCTCCTGACGATGCAAAGGATAAACCCGCCAGGTTTCCATGCAAAATCTGTGTTGAAGACCACATGACCTATCGTTGTCCGCGTCTTCAAGAATGCACAGAATACATTACTAAAAAGGATATTGGCCAAACCCCCGCTATCCTCAAAAATCCTTTTCCCACTCAGCAGTAGCAAAACCTTATTTCAAACCAACCCCAACCCCCGCAAGCGGGCAACAATGGTTCATAACATCCTTTAGCTAGTGAATGATCTTCCACCGTTTACACCTTTGAAACGGTAGATCTACAAACATGAGCCAAATCTTATGGAACTCCTGTCGCTCATGCAGAGGAACCTTCCTCAACTCAAAACCCACTGTCACCCAATGATTTGCATATCGAAAGACCAGTTGCTAACCTTGTAATTTGCCCCCCCAAAGGGGCACTTCGACTTACAACGCACAATACATCTGCACGTGCCACCCAAAACTACAGTATGTAGAAGACTTGGTGCAAGCACCATCGACTATGTCAGTGCTTGAAGTATTACAAACATGCCCAGAACAAAGGAAAGCTTTGCTTCTAGCTATTGGTGGTATCGACCCATAGGATTCCATGCTTGTAATTTTCGACATGGAAAAGTGTAAACCTCCCCTTTCTCACCAGCTTGCATTTCAAGTGCAAATTTTTTCGAAAGGTAAAAGTATACACAGAACTGTCATTGACAAAGGTGCTCCTACCTGCGTCATGTTAGCTTCATGTTGGCTGGCCCTGGGTTCTCGAACCCTATCCCTGCCGTTGAATTCCCTTAAATATTTTGACAGCCACACTTTCATCCCAAAAGGTTACCTAGCTAACTACCCCATCACTTTGTATGGGAAAACGGTCACGGTGGACATAGAAGTTGTAGATAAAAAACTCGACTATAATCTCTTGCTGGGTCGCAGTTGGACATATGCCATGATGGCCATCGTATCTACTATCTTTCGCATCATCCTATTTCCATTGGATGGAAAGGTAGTTACAGTAGATCAACTGTCTTTCTGCACCCCTGATTATTCCCCATTACCAAGTGGCTCTGTACCCCTAGTAGGTGGTGTACCTAACTCTTACGTCAGTTTCGGTACTAGTCTATTGAAGGCTTTTTCCCTCATGGGTTGTTTTCCTCTTCAGTCGCCCAAGGTTTCACAGACAGTCAACATGCTTTCATATATTCCTCATGAACAAAATGATCCATGGATCCTACTGGCTCCTTCAGAACTTGGCACATACAGAGGACAAATGTCGCTATCACCAGCTGAATTGGCCTACCAAGCAATTCAATTTGCATCTACATCTTTAGTCACATGGGTTACGGCCAACAGTACCATTGCCCCTCCCATAAACGCTCCTTTCGATGTACTCAATCAAGTCCTACCTACAGACGAAGCTATTCAAGAAATCATGAGTTGAGAAGAGCGACCTTGGGAGGATTGGAACCATCGTGTTTCGATATCTGATTTGAACATGATGCCTCTTCAAATCCTATCCCCTGACATACCAAAAATCGTTTCCTCACCCTATATGACCATCCAAACTTTGGAGGTGGAAGGAAACATGGGCAATATTTCAAAGACATTGCTCATTGATATTTCTGTCAAGACAGGCATCGTGGAAAACATCCAGATTGGAGCCAATTGCAATCCTAAGGAAATTTCAAGCTTCACCTGCCTATTTAAGGAATTCCACGATGTATTCACCTAGTCTTATGCGGAAATGCTTGGAATAGATGCGTCTATTGTCGAGCATGAGATGAAGCTTTACGACAATGTAAAACATGTCCATCAAAGACTTCGACCGATCCATCCCCACAAAATGGTAGCCATAAAAAACGAAGTAGAAAAATTGTTACATGTTGGTTTCATCTATTTTGTTCCTTTAAAATGAAATGGGTTTCCAATCTGGTTCATGTCGATAAAAAACAAGGAACCATCCGCGTATGTGTCGACTGTTGAGACTTGAACGCCGTGTGTCCTAAGGATAATTATCTGACACCGTTCATCGACCAAATCATTGAAAATTCTGCCAGCTGTGAATCATTTTCATTCATGGATGGATTCTCAGGTTACAACTAGATTGCTATAAAACCCAACGACCAGCATAAAACCGCCTTCGTCTGCCCATGGGGCATCTTTGCCTATCAAAAACTCCCACTCGGTTTAAAGAATGTTGGAGCAACTTTTCAAAGAGCCATGGACTACGCATTTCACAATATCAGGCATACGTTCAAGCTTACTTGGATGACCTTCCAACCCATTCCAAGAAACTAACGCAGCACCTAAACCATTTAAGAGCGATATTCCTAAGGTTCCGGTTTTACAACATCTGCCTGAATCCGCATAAATGCATTTTCTTCGTCAATTCTAGACACTTACATGGACTCATTGTCTCCAAGAACGAGATTAGCATTGATCCCAATAAGGTAAAGTCAATTACTCAATTGTCGGAACCACAATCCATTCTACAGCTCCAACGTTTGTAAATTATGCCAAATTGATGAAAGGCTTCATTCACCTACTTAAGAAAGGAGTGTCGTATTTGTGGGATGATCAAGCTCAACAATAATTTGATGCCTTGAAAAAGGCACTTATATCAGCCCCACTCCTTAGCGCTCCCGACTATAGCCACGACTTTCTTCTATACTTGGCAGCCTCACCATCCTCTCTTGGAATGGTCTTGGTTCAAACGCATGATGACTGGAGTGAACATGTGATCTATTATCTGTCCAAAGGCTTGGCTGGGCCCGAACTCAGATACTTGCATGTGGAAAAGTTGTCATTGGCAGACGTCTTTGTTGTCAACCGATTCCGACACTACATACTGCTGCGACAGACTACTGTCATCACCTTAGAGAATCCCATGAGACATATTTTGTCTCTTCAAGTAATTGGAGGAAAATATTCAAAATGAATCGTGATTCTCCAACAATTTGATCTGGCTTTCACAGCTGCCAAGGCGAAGAACTCCTTAGTATTCACTGAACTTTTTTCGAAACTTCCCATCGTCAATCCGAATGATATTCCCCACGATCCTCTCCCGGATGATGCTATCTATCTCATCAACACTACTGACCCTTGTTATGGAGACATTCTTGTCTACCTCCAAGCCCAACGGTTTTGCCCCAAACTATCTACAGGTGACTGTCGTCGCATCCGTCACCAAAGGAGACATTATCTAGTGATTAACGATACGTTATATCATCGTGGTGCGGATATAGTTCTTTGGTGTTGCCTCACTCATGAAGAGGCGGAACATGTTTTAAATGAATGCCATGGTGGGGCATGTGGTGGTCATATTTCTAGCATATCTACTACACAGAAAATCTTGCGCGCAGGCTTTTAATTGGCCGATCTTGTTTAAAGATTGTGTCAAGGCCATCCAGCAATGCCATCCTTGTCAAGTATTCACAAAGAAAATGTTCACTCCTCTAGCCCTACTACACCCAGTGCTCTCCGTTGGCCCCTTTTCCAAATGGGGGATAGACTTCGTCACCTGTAAGCTCGTTTCCTCTGTTGGACACAACTATATCATAGTAGTTGTGGACTATTTTACGAAATGGGTCAAAGCCCTTCCTACCTATAGAGTCGATGGAGAAACCACGACGCTATTCCTATTCAATCAGGTTATTTTTTGTTTCGGTGTACCCCGCACAATCATTACAGACCATGGATCTCACTTCCAAAACCATATGATGTCTAATTTAATGTTGTTGCTTGGTTTTTGTCAGGATCAATCATCCTCCTACTACCCCCAAGCTAATGGTCAAGTAGAAGCTGTCAATGGCGTCTTAAAAACCATGATCCGTAGGTTGGTTGGAAATCATAAAACCAATTGGCACTGAATGTTATATTTTGTGCTATGGGCATACCGAACTTTAGTAAAAACTACCACGGGCTTTACACTTTTTCAACTGGTTTACGGCATAGAAGCAGTTCTACCCATCAAGTGTCAGATCCCTTCCTTGCAAAGAGCCGTTGAACTCCTGCCTGACACTACTTCCGAAGAATAAGGCTTACTATACCTTAATCGGCTAGACGAAACCCATCAAGACGCAGAATTGGCACTCGAGGCTCACAAATTCAGGGTAAAATCCCAATTTTACAAAAAGGTTAAGCTTCATTCTTACCAAGAGGGAGACCTTGTTTTGCTATATGATAAAAAACATGACCTCTTGGGGGCAGGAACACTTCAACCCTTATGGCTAGGTCCCTATGTCGTCAAGAAAGTCCTCTCAAAAGGGGAATATGAACTACAGGACTAGGAAGGAGTCCCACTCGCAGAGCCTAGAAATGGGATCTATCTGAAAAAGTATTATGCCTAGTATTGCACTGGGCATGTGCTTTGTAATTTTATGTATTCATAAGTTTTTCTTCCCTTTTTGGTGTGATTGGATTGTTTTGATATTTATTGGAGTACTTGTCTCATACATTCTTCTCGCAATGCAGATGTCTTCATTATCCTTAGCATATGTAGGATACGCAGATGGTGCCAGTCGTCAAACACGGCACATTGCATCAGTTGCTTTAGTGATCTACACACCCGAGTCGAAACTATTTTTCTCTGGGGTAGTCTTTCTTGGTACCGCCACCAACAATATTGCCGAGTACATGTCTGTAATTTGACTTCTCACAAAAGCGTCATCAAGGGACATCTCCAATCTGGTGGTCAGGTTAGACTCCCAGCTAGTTGTTATGCAATTGACAAATCGTTATCACATTTGTAATCCAACCTTGTTACATTATTATCTAAGGGTACGACTCCTGGAACATCAATTTGAACTAATCACATATGAACACATTCCTCGAGAATTCAATGCAGTTGCTGATTCATTAGCTAACTATGTATTAGATTGGCATCTGTCTCATTCTTTATAGAAGCATGCATGAAAATTAAAAATTTAGTGAGTTAAAATTTTTACAAAAACATTTAAAAAACATTTACACAATCAAAATACCAAAATATTTGTATATGTATATATAATATATATATATATATATATATATATATATATATATATATATATATATTTATATCAAAATCCAGTATTTTACATCGAAATATTCCAAAACTTGGATGTTTTAAGTACAAAATGGCTACTAAGCCCAGCTACAAACACTCATTGGCTACACCAAAACACCTGCTAAAAAGAGCCTATTGCTCCTAAAATGCTAAAACTGCTCTAGCTATCCTCCGAAGAGGAACCAAAAACAACTCAGGTACACCGACTGTGTGCTGCTGCATATGAGTAGGAATATCCCTCACATGAAGGGGAGGACACCCATGGTAAAACCCTCCAGGTTCCTTAGAACCTTGCAAAGACTATCGGCATCACCCCCTCCAACAGGTAGTTGGCCCCCTCGTCGCATATGGCAGGGTTCGCATACAGGTCGTAATGGCGCCACATCTGTGTTAAGCATAAAACTTCATGTCAGTACTTATTTCACCTATAAAAACATTACATAAACATTCAAAAGCTAAAAATTACTTGAAGTACTGTCAAAAATAATTCTCACCTTAAGGACCCCAATCGGTCCTGGGCAGTAACATCAAGTCCAGGTAGCCGGTAAAGTCCATGCCCTCATAAGCATAGTCATCAATCATCACAATTTGGCCACGAAGCCACTGGAATAAATCTTCCTCGAAGAAATGTTGGATCGGTCCTCCTCCTGTGCAAGGATCGAGTGCTGACCAACGGCCCTCCTTCGGATCCCTTGGATCAAGGGGACGTAAGCTCATCCTTGGGCGCATAATAGGTACCCTCTCAAGAAAGAATGAAACTATGATAGTACCATACCCAAAACTGTGTTGGGTATGAGTCTTGCATGTCGTTAACTCTGCCTTCAATTAGCGAAGCATTGCTTCACACCAGTTGAACATCTGTGGCTGGACACAGTCAACTGCAAGCAACATTTGGGCCTTTGTCACAAATTGGGGACTCTTTGACCCCGCTAACCACACAATCAACCATAAAATTGCCCTCATAGACCTGGACCTTATCCTCTCTATGGGGACTCTGTTGCTGATTAGTCCGCTCTCAGGGATGCAATAGGATAGCACCATCTTTAGGGTAGATCGTGGATCTGGCCTACCACTGGTGAGGTTTTCCTGTGCCCCATGGCATGAAGATCCAGTCAAAAAATATATGTCATCATGGTCAATAACCAACTCCTGATCTCCAATCCTGAACACTTGCTCATGTTCATCCGAGCGTTGGATAATCCATCTCAATAAATCCTCCTGCCCTTTCATTAGCTCCAACTTTGCATACTTCAGTAAATCACAGCGGCGCAATGCAAGTATGCATGCTGAATCATTTCACATCAGCAATTCCTGGCTATCATGGGCGTGTTCTCTCCATAGGCTAGTCATTATGGCCTGAAACCTGCACAAAATAACCCTAAAAACAGTCAAAATGGGGAAAAATAGCTTCAGGAATCCTTGCATGAGTTTTTTAACTGTGCCCTTTAGCTCTAACGCTAACCCTAGTGATACACAATGAGGATTAACACCCTCCAGTAGCTCGTACAGAGCGTTTAACGCTCCCTACAGGCCATCTAGAGGGTGTTAGTGCGCAAACAGGGCTTTAGGGAACCTTAGATCTATAAACTTCCACCCCTGAAACTATCAAGAAAGGTTAAGAAATGCATAGAGAAAGGTTTTAGCCTCTACCTGGGATTGACTTCACGTCAAATGGTCGCCTGGATCTCCCGCAATGGTCCACAGAAAATCTGCTCCTCTTTAGCTCCAAAATGCTCTCACAAATCTCAAATAGTGAAAATGGTGAATGTGAAAGCTCAAAACATTTCCTTATATTTATTTTTGGAGACATGATTTTTTGAAATCATTAAAGAGGAAGTAGTCCATTCTCCATGATTTTTCATCATGCATGAACCCATATGGTAGGAATTTCTGCCTTTTATACTTTTTCCACTTTTGATGAAAGTACCTTCAGGAATGCAAAGTAGTAAAAGTTGCATGCAATTCTCAAAGAGCACTTTTCTTTTATGGGATATTTTCTTGCTCTAAAAAATTGAAAAACCCTTGAGTTTTTCATCATTGGGCTCGTTAAACATATATGACGATGGTCTAAGCAACTCTTTTTCACTCTTTTTCTAGCTCATTAAACTGAAAAAGACCATTAGAGAATTCTTTTTAGGTGCTTTTTTCTCGCTCATAAAACTGAAAAAATCCCAAGTTTTGTCTTTAGGCTTGTTGAACATTTATAAAGATGACCTGAGCATTCTTTTAGGTACTTTTCTCACTCATTAAACTGAAAAATCTCAAGTTTTGTCACCGGGCTCATTAAAAATCTACAGCAACAACAAGAGCACTTGCTTTTTTGGGACCATTTCTCACTCTTAAATCGAAAAATCCCCGAGTTTTTCCCCTTCTTCGAGCTCGTTAAATCTGCGAAGAAGGAATGAGCATTTTTTTTACCTGTTTTTCCTTGCTCAATATATTGAAAAAGATACCTTGAGTTTTCTTCATTTGACTCGTTAAAATTTGATGAAGGTATTGAGTTTGTCATCACATGACTCATTAAAAATTCACGACGAAAAATGAGTTTAGTCTATCTCCTCATACTTATAACAAAATGAGGTCGACATCTATTGAACATAGGTTTCTCTTTATTTTGATTCAATAGATTAACTCACAAGAAAGTAATCGATCTGGGTATACTATTAACCTTTTGTTGCACCCGGTTAACAAATATGACAAAGGGACCACCATGGAGTCATTCTTTACGATCTTTTCAGACTCTGTAAATATGAAAAGACCACCTAGTTGTCTAGTCTGGACTCATTAAAATACACAGACAAGATATAGATTCGCTCTTTTTACAATCCTTTTCAGACTCTCAAAACATGAAAAGATCGATGAGTTTGCCTATCTGGACTCATTAAACTAATGAGAGAGGGCATAGGGTCGCTCTTTTTGTGGTCCTTTTCAGACTCTTAAAATATGAAAAGATCGACGAGTTTACCCATCTGGACTCACTAAACTAATCAGATGGGGAAAGTGAACAATACAACTACATTTAGTATTAGAAAGTGTGGTTTGGCAACAGTCGTTCCATTGAACATGGCACTCCCTCAGATAAACCTTCCTTGTGAAAGCCTCTCAATATGAATCCTACCATCCTATGAGTTTAGCCTAAATACCCCGATGTTCTTACATCTCTGTATCCTAACACCCTTTTGTGTTCATGAGTCTAGTGCTGCATGGTTAAAACCATTGTCATGCCTTCTATTGTTCAAGGGTTAACCTTTTGTTTCCTCCATCAACCCATCAAGCATATCCTTTCATCATGCCCTCTGTTGTTTAGATCCAATGCTCAAAGATTCCTCAAGAAACAAATCATTCTTGTACGGTTTCGTGTCGATAGATGTAGGACGCATTATTGCCTACCTTTCGACAGGTATCTTCCTATTGACTTCAACACTATATCTAGGAAGAAAACCCAGAAACACATTCAGTGCCTTGGTACTTGCAAACATTAGTGACAGGTTGCCTTGTTTTTGATGAGGGGTTCTCATTATTGGCTCCTGGTTATGCGATTCTACCGGTGTTTGACGACAAAAACATCTTTCACACTCGTTAGATTGTATTGTGCATCTTGGAGACCATCACCATTATTGG
Organism: Pinus taeda; assembly: GCA_000404065.3. Classification (NCBI taxonomy): domain Eukaryota; kingdom Viridiplantae; phylum Streptophyta; class Pinopsida; order Pinales; family Pinaceae; genus Pinus; species Pinus taeda. The sequence continues at coordinate 172,888 of APFE031570880.1, forward strand.
TGGCCTTCCTCGTGTCTGTTAACGATCTTCATTATTGACTGGTAATTAGATGATTTTGTGCATGTTCAACATCAATGCATATATTCACATGTATCGATCTATGTTGTTTGGTGAAGTGGATATCAAGACCTTGGGTAGAGGCTTTCATCAATCAGCCTTGTTTGCTCTCCCAAGTTGTGTATATTCTTTTTTAGAGATAGCTCATCAGAACGATCCTATTATGATATCAGATCTGCATTGTGCTTATCGGCAGCCAACATCGTCATATCTCTTTTATGAGAAAGGCACTCTGACATAGCTACTTAGCATGGGAATGCCCGACTCGGGACATGATTTTAGTAGTTTTATATATATGTGTTGTATCAGGTTTCCCGTACCACCCGAAGCTCTGATCCCCTCTCTCTTTTTTGAAGGAAAATTACATTTAAGTAAAGTATTTCGGCCATCATTGCAACCTCTGATCTGATACTTTAGGGGGCATCTGTTATATAGAAAATTGACCTCCTCATCAACTCAGAGGGGAAAGACATGATAGTTGAAGCAAAGACCAAGATCACATGCCTTATTTCCACACTAACACTGGCTCTGCACTGACAACCTACTTTATAAAGCTTCTCTGCAAGCCTAAGGGTGTGTTAGTGACCCAACTAACTCAATTTGCTAGTTCGGGAGTAGCGTTAGTGGATCCTAGTGAAGTTCTAAGGGTCAAAGGAACAAATTGACTCATGAATATCTAGATATTTGTTCCTAAAAAATACTCAAGAAAAGCAAGGAAACATCCAAATTCGACATATTTGGAGGATTTCCAATCCTAATGAAGGAGGCAAATGGGAAAGAGCTAAAAAGCATGGCAACTTCATTTCTTTTACCCTAAGGAACTCAAGAAGGAACTTGGCAACCCTAACTCAATTGATACATAAGCAAAGCTAGGGCTATGGTGATAGAGGTCAGAGAATTTGAAAGGATAACATACTTGATTGTTGAGCATTGTCTCAAATAATAAGAAGTTGGTAAGAAGGGAGACATAGAGAGAAGATGGAGGGGTAAGGGAAGGCTGATACAACAGAGAGTTGTAATCACTCTTCCAACATTAATATAGAACTGCAGTTGTATTGTCTACTCTGTGGTGTTGGTACTATCATTCATTCATTTGTTTGTCCAATAACTTTTAGCATGAGTAGCTTAGTTATGTGTAACTAGACATTCTTTTATGTATTCATGTATTAGTTATCAAACTTGTATGTTGTGATTATGCTTGTCTCTTCTATGTGCAGGACTTGATCGGGAACTGGCTCAGGGGACTTCCATCTAGCTGCATTGTGCTCTCCAGCAAATCTACATGGAGGATTGAGGTAATCTACTTCTCCTACTTTGATAGTTAATTATTGTTTATGAACATGCACGTAACTTTGTGACGGTTGCAGATAATATTATAGTCTGTCGAAGGTCCCAGGAAGACCTTTGAGGGTATCTTCATTCTCCATATACCCGTATTTTATCCTATAGTAGTTTTCGGCCATCTTGCTTCCACAGTAAACTGAGAGAAGCACTCGGGGAGATTACTTGTGCGTAAATAGGGTAGTCGGGCAGTACGGCTAAGTGTACAATTGATCCTCCTTAGTTAGCACCCTGAATGATTGGGCCAAGTACTATTGTTGGACCCTTATGTATATTGCAATCTATAGCACCTGACACTCCTTTGTGATCATAGTTCCCTTGACTCTCTGAAGATCGCCCATTATCTTATTTGTAATATCAAAAGCAGCAGTTGGGGTTTTACCGCCGTAATAAAATTAAGATCTAGCAGTTGGGGTTCTATCACTGCCACCACACTTAGATCCACCAGTTGGGTTTCTACCACTGCAGTACCATTTAGATCTAGTAGTTTGGTTTCTATCACCACTGCACCAATCATATACACTAGTTGGGGTTCTGCCGCCACAGTCCAACTCACATTCAGCCATTGGGGTTTCACAGGTAGATCTGACCCTCTGTGCAGTAAGGTTTGTGGTTGCTACAGTCTAGGCCCAATTTTAGCAAGACATTGGGGAGGATCAAGTTTTCTGGAAATTGGCCATTGTAGTATTGATCAGCGGGGAGTAAAACTCCGTTCAGAGTAAAAAAAAGACCGATGCCTTCTCGGGACACTTACAAGAGACTTATTCGATAATATTTAGGATGACGAGCTGATCTTAGTGGTACCATTCACTTGTTAGCTTCAATTTTCTCTCGGTCTCAAATTTTTTCAAAGTGACGTCAAGTGACCGAGATTTGTGTATGGCAAAAAACAGAGCTCAAATCATGGCCAATGAGAAGATTGAGCGCCTTGAAAGAAGTTGGATTCTTTCTAGGAAGAGGTGTAGCAAATTACACAATTCATTGCACAATTCAATAAGAGCACGTCGGGGTTTTATCCAGAGGCAAATGGTATTGATGAACACCTTGAAGGAGAATCTAGCCATCATATTCACTTCCATGGAAATCACCAACATTCCCACCCTCAGCCACCCATGATGGACATGTATAAATTTGATGGCTCTAATCCAGTAGTATGGGTAGCACAAATGGAGCAATATTTCATTCTGAATGATATCCGCGATGATCCAACAAAATTACGTGTGCGAGCCCTTTACTTGGACCAAGAGAGATGGAAATGGTGGCAGTGGCATTGGAAATTCTATCCTGGGAACATAAATTGGTAGGTGTTCATCCCTTTGTAACCACTTTTATAGAGAATATAATTTTTTGGGTCATCTTACTAAGCTCCGACAGACAGGCACAGTAAAATATTACATTGCAGCCTTTGAGACACTGGCCATCCAAATAGAAGGTCTAGGAGATGAATTATACTTGGAATGTTTTATAAGTGGTCTCAAAGAAGCTATCCAAGCACATGTCCAGATGCACCACCTACCTACATGGATATACACTTGCACAAAGGCTGTCAAATTGGAACGTGCTTTAGCTTCCTAGTCTACTCGTCCAAATTTCATAGCCAAGGGACGCCCCACCTAGGCTCAGGGTCCTACCCAAACACTTAAGGTTCAAAAGGTGTCCCCAACAAAAATGGTTGAAAGAAGAAAACAAGGATTGTGTTACTACTGTGATGACAAATAATCCCCATGGCATAAATGCAAGGAACCAAAATTCTTTCAAATTGATGTTGTTGTAGCATTTTTTGGTTTTGGTAAGTTAGAATCAATTAGTCAAAAAATGAAAATATATTTCAAAAAATGTTAAGCTAGGATATGGACAAAAGAATATTAAATAATAATAAAAATGTTAGGAAATATTTTGATAAATATGTCCATATCAAATAAAATGTTAGAATAGATGCCCTAAAAGAATGAAGGCAAAAATAAAATGTTAGGTTAGAAAGAAAAGCAAAAACAATAAACTCTGAAAGTGTTGCAAGTCTAAATGCCACTACTTTAGTCTAGTTTACTTCTACAAATAAAAGTTGTGTGCAGTTTGTTTAAAATGCCACACTTGTTTATACAATCCAGTTATACAGTTTAATCATAATTTGATTTGTATTAATTTTTTGTTAAAAGGTAGTGTTACACAGCAATTTGTCACCGTCCCTGTTACCCCTCTCCTGCATCTTGGAGGGCTCATTCCGGGACCTATGAAAAGTGACATGACCTGCAAACACTTGCATTACATTCCCTTGAACATGAACTTCATTTTCCCTAAAGACATCTCCTGCAAAAACCCATAAAAATAGCCCCTTTTCCATTAGCGCGGTTTCAATGTGCAGCACTCGCACCAATGGGGGAAATCCTTCAAAGAGGGCGCACCAGTTGGCGCTCTTTCACAGAGCGCACTCATGCCAGCCAAAATGGGTGATGTTTTTTAACAAACCAACAACCGAAGATTCATCCTAACCAACGCTTTGACTGAATCTATCTTGGGTTGGGTGGTTTGGCTTCGAATCTCCATAGAAGGGAAGTGGTTTGCCACCTCTCATGGAAGCTTCTTAGTGATAAAGCCAATCCCATGAATATTGTGGATGATCCCAACTCCCCCTATAAAAGCTTGTCCATTTTCCTTAGGCAAGCTAGTTCCAGAGCTCCAGAGATTGAGAATTGTCAAGTTCATGCTGCAAGAAGCCTTCTTCATACCCATAAGGCTAAATCTAAGTAAGGAGATTCTTTTCTAATAACCAAGGAGAGAGAGGCTTGTTCCCATTCCCAACAAGCTTTGCAAGACATGTGCTGCTAATTTGATGTCAAAGGAGGATTTGACGTCAGAACTATGGTTGTATTCTTCTTTGTTTATCGATAATAGACGACTATTATTATGGTTCCACTCTTATTGTCCTTTGTAATGATGGTGAGTTATATCCTTTCTAACTGATATATAGTTGCATCTATTGGATTTTATGCTTGTGTTTGTGTCATTCTTTGTATGTGCAGGTGTCCATTCACGGAGATAGTGGAGATCATGATCTACCGGAGCAAAGGAACGGGAGCGTCAACTCTTCTACAAGCACTAGCATTGGAATCTAGGTAGGCCATCATCATTGGTCTTTAATTTGCAATAGGAACTTGTGTGATAGCATTGTATGATTGTTGCTAGACCCGATCTGGGCTAGTAGGGATCGCCTCTGTCCGCAGATGGGATTTACCTCCACAACAATTTGGCGACTCCGCTGGGGAGCTTGTCTTGTCTTTTTGGTTGTTTCTTGGTTTTTACTTGCTTGGTTAGCCTTCTGGGTTGAGTCCTTTTGCCTTTTCTTGCTTCTTGGTTTACCTGGTTATCGTTGGCCTAGCTTTGGATCGCTTATTTTTTATTTTTGCATAGCAAACTTGACTGGCGCGCTTTTATAGCATAACAGTCACGCCAATTGGCACCAGTTGCTCATATACAACCCATGCCAATGCCTAAAAAGCGCAAGTTTCAGCCTGACAGTCGCACCAGGTCTGGGGACTGCTAGGGTTTTCTTAATTTTTAGCCTTCTGAGCTTGGTCTTTGTTTTGGATACATTTTCTCGACTACTTGAGTGTGTTGGAGTCTTGTTTGACTGGTTTTGAGTCTCTTTTTTGAGAAATTATTAATTTGATTTCCTCCGGTCATTACTTGGAGGTTTGTCTCAGTCTTTTCACGATTTTTCATCTTTTTGCTTTTGTATGAGTGTTAATCGCCTTTGAGTGTTTTTATTTTTTGATCTTTGGAACTCTCACCCAATTTTCTTGATTTGCACTTGATTGGTTCTTAGATTACATTAGAATAATCTTGTGTTTGAGAATTCTCTTGCATAGATCACACTTGCATAATTAGAATTCTCATTTTTAGAATATGAATGAAAATGTGCATAGATTACATTTGCATACTTTTCAAGTGAATTGTGCATAGATTACAATTGCATAGCTTACATTCTGAAAAATCAATCGTAGATTTAGATCAGTTTTCTTTGATTTGAATTTACATATTTTTATGCTTGTTTTAAACACAAAAATAAAAATAAAAACTGTTTTGGAATTGATTTGCATTAGTTTTTCTTGATGAAGTTATTGCATTAGATAATTTGTTATATTTTCTCTTAGTGATCAATTTTTTGCATTGTTGGAAGTGAATGGAAACTCTCTCCTTACTTTAGTTAGCATTCATCGAATGAAATGATATATTGTGGCATATAGTTTGCATTTAGGAAATTTTGAGACATTACATACGGTAAGGCCTGAAAACTAAAACATAATACAAGATCAACTTTAAAATGAACTGAACGAATCTAACAATGCATTGGAACATAGCGCACAATTTTTAGAGGTCTAGGCTAGAGACGTGCTTCGGCGTCGTTAAACCTAGTCACTTTTGTTTCCACTCAAGGTTGGTTGATTCCTCCTTCTGTGACTCAATAGTGGTCTAGTACGGAATTATGCTCCCACGTACCGTCGAGTATATGGGGAGACCCCACTAGGTTATCATCCTTTATCCATAGGAAGTCGTGTCTACCGCCTTATGACCCGTAACGCATTGAACACAACATTCGGGAAGATTGACTGCCATACGGGAAGTACTTGGTTTTCATACGATTGCCAAGGTGTATATGCAGTTTTACGGATTGTCTGGTAAACCTTTTGCCTAGTTCTCCAGAGTAGTCACTTTTGATCCTTTTTGGACTCCCTAAAAGAAAAATCTCGTCTGAGCACTTGTCACTTCAGGCTCATTAAAGATTCGAAGGCGACTAGAGTCATCTTTTGGCCCTTTTCTCGACTCTCTAAAGATGAAAAGGTCAAGTTATGTCCTTGTGTCTTAAAATAAATCACCTACGATCACACGCCCTGTTAGATTCTTCTTGTTGACCGTTTGATTGTGTGTCATGACTTTTTTCAGCCCCGTGTGTGATTTTCCATTTTTGATGGCAACTTTTCCAGAGTTCACCAACCCAGGAATCCCCTCCGACGGGAATCCTGGTCATTTTCCTCCTTTTGGGAATGTTGGTGCTCCTTACATGGCAATGTTGTCCCTTCCTAGGTTAACTGTTGGGTTGCCTGTTTGGTTGTTCTCAACCTCTGTGGTCCCTAATGTCTCAACTACTAGTCAATCAGTTCCTCCACCCGAACAACAACATGTTGATTCCAAGGTGGACCTCTCCCCTTCTTCGCTTGTTTCTATGTCCTCATCTTCTACTTTTCCTGGTGAAAGTCTAGATTCAAGTAACCAGGTGGCTAAGAAGAAGAAGAAGAAGACGAAGAAGAAGGAGTCTCATAAGCGAGAGGTTAAAACTGCAACTACTACTCCGAGAACATCTCAGGTCAGGCCACCTTCTGCTCCTCCACGGAAGGTCAAGTTTACTTGTAAATTATGCATGGATGACCATCTTATTCATGATTGTCCTAGCATTCCTAAGATCTTAGAAGTATTGTCTCATGATCCGGACTACCCCTCATCGTCCTCTGAAGCTCATGGCGATGCTACCCTATCAACTGGAAATGGTAAGAAGAATGGGAAGATTCGATTCCCCTGTAGGCTATGTGAAGGCAACCATCTCCTTCAACTTTGTCCGCTCATGGATAAAGCTTCCGCTGTTTTGGAAAGTCTTATAGCTTCTTCACCCTAACTCCCCGTTGGTTATCAGAGGCTCTCTTTAGATCCTCTCCCTATTGACAAAGAGATTGACTTCGATTCTTCTCTTGTCCGGGCTCCTCTTCCTGAACCTGGTTGTGCTAAGTCTATTCCAGACCAACCATTGGTCGGAAAGAGTGTCGACTCGGGTTCACCACCCATCGATCACTCTGTTTCGGAAGAGCTTCACACTCATGTTCTTCTCATCTCGTCAAATTCTCCACAGTCCGAAAACGACTCTCCTATCCCAGCTGATCCCGAGAGTCCTTCTTCGGAGCAGGGGGGCAATCATACGATTCTCCCACCAAGTAGTTTAGTCGTTTCCTTCAACTGGATTCACCTGACTGCTTTCCACCTTCCATCCCATGTGCCTTTCTAGATTACAGTACATGCCTATGATAAGGCATTACCTAGCACTGTCTTGGATGAGGGTGCATTTGTTAGTCTTATGCCTTCCACTACTTGGAAAGATTTGGGATCCCCATAGTTTGTGCCAGTCGCACAGAATCTGATGGTGTTTGACGGAGGAACCAGTCAACCATTAGGGATCCTTCTGAAGTTCCCTATTACTTTGGGAGGAAAAACCGTCTATATAGACGTACTGGTTACCCAAGGTGCTTTATATTTCAGTCTTCTCCTTGGTCGTGACGATGTTTATGCCATGGGGGCCCTTGTCTCTTCACTTTTCTGTGTGGTTTGCTTTCCACATGATGGAAGGATCGTGACTATCGATCAATTATCATTCTTTAGTCCCCTGGTGCCTCCTGCGCAGTTGTCATCCCCTTCTGGCTTTTATCCACCAATTGTATCTACCCCACCGCAAGTCAACTACGTGGCTACTTATCCCGTGACTGTATCCAGTGATGCCACTATCGTTGTTACACTAAAATTTGTCACCATGACTATTTGCAGTTAATATGGCTCCATCAATAGTCATATTATCCTCCTTGTCAAGCCTTATACTTCTGCTCTTCATGTCAAACTTCAAAAAAGAGAGAAAGTCATTAAAAATCATGTTTATCTCTGGGTACGCAGGTTCTCTCTACCTTGCCTGCGTGTACGCATCCCGAGCTCATTGTACCTGCGTACTTGTACGCTCTGTAAGTCAAGGGATGGGTCCGTACTCTTGTAAAGGTCAAAAGGAGCGAGTTTCATCTTTAAAAAGTTACTTGTGGTCACTTCTAGAGCTTTCTAGAAGAGTGTTTGACGTGTATTGAGCGCCTCCAGATGGTTCATGCATCCCTATGATAGAGGAACTTATCCCATCAAGAGAGGAGCTACCCCATCCAAAAGAGGGAGTATCCCATTGATGTTGGAACTGAATAACTTCCTCTAGAACACTATAAATACAGGCATTGGGCCAGGGAGGGGAGGTTGAAAGCTGAACATTCAAAGGGTAGATGCTGCTGGAATTAGGACTTCCATTGTAAGCTTGTGAGGAGAGATTACCATCCTTTCTTGTTTCATTTGGAAGTGGGTGAGCTTGTCAAAGTAGAGGAAAACTCTTGCTGGACCCTGGGAGGAACTTGCACAACACCAAGGCTCAGGTTGTAATGGTTTCTTTTTTGTTTCCTTAATACAAATAAGTCCATTCTTCTCAATGATTTGTTGTTAATGAATTGTTTCATATACTCCTTGGTCTATATGTTGAATATGCTTGGTTTTATGGAATATTCAGGTGTTATGTAATCGTTTGATTGTTACTGTATGCAGGTTTCGAAGTGAAGGAGGAGCTCATCTGGATCGACGAGGCTAGACTGCTACAACGAGTGTTGGACTTCAGGTAGGATCGAAAAACACTTGGTTTCTCATAGGATAATGCATGTTTAGAGAAGGATTGCTCTTAATTGTCTTGTTTGTCACTAGAGAGTCTCAGACTCCTAGGGAGGTTAGTTTTGTCAGCAAAAATAACTCTTTCCGCATGACAAATTGGCGACTCCACTGGGGAATCCATTGATGTGATTGATTTTTCCTTTGAGTGTTACTTTGATCTGAAAAGAGTCTTTTTTCTTTTGTTTTTTGATTGCTTGAATGTGTTTTTGGGTGGGTTAGCTTAGAGTCGAGTTAGAATTTAGTTTTTCTTCATTTTGTAGTAGTACGCACCCTCTGAGTTAGACACAGTGCGTACCTGTACACACTGTATCTTTGTACACAGAGCGTGGACGCACTTGGTTAAACAGGCTGCCTGCATACCCTGTTAAAATTGAGAAAATTTCAATTTTATCCCTTTTTCCCCTTTAGATTTTGGTTTTTCTTAGTCTTTATTGCCCAGATCCACTGGTTGTCTGTCAAAAATCTTCGCCTAAACTTGTCCCATTAATATCGAAAGTTTTAGTGAAATTCATTGAAATTTTAGCCTTAGGGTTTGATTTTTGCATTGGTCCTGTAGTGACCTTGGATTTAGAAGTTGTGGAACCTTAGATATCTCTGGTTTTGTCAGTCTTCTTAGGAGTCGGACCAGTCGTAAAGTCTACCCGCGTGAGAAACCTACCTTTGAGTTGTCTCTTTGCGAAATTTCAAACTAGCTTGTTGATTTAAGTTGTGAATTTCATTTTAA